>LPNX010250125.1:79922-122561 GCA_001517045.1 Pseudotsuga menziesii | reverse complement strand
TATGTGTCAAATACAATAAACATCCAATCAACTGTCTATACAAAGTGTTGTTTACCATCGGTGGAGAATCATCTTCCTCCAGCTTCACTCCTGAAAGGAAGGGATTTTTGCTTGCTTTGCAATCTTGCATTCTGAATTTGATCAGAAAATCCAAGGCATATTTGGACTGGTGCACCTTGATTCCAGCTTTGGTTTGAGCAATCTCAAGCCCCAGAAACAGACTTAAGAGCCCCAAATCTGTCATGGAGAAGGCTTGGTTCATAGCTCCTTTTAGGGAAGCAATCTCAGCTTGTGAGCTTCCTGTAATGAGGAGGTCATCAACATATAACACAATGATCATTAATTAACCATTAATTACCTTCAGATATACATTCAAATCAGATTTGCACCGAACAAAATTCAGTGATAGCAAGAAGCTATCTATCTTGGCATACCAAGCCCTGGGGGCTTGCTTTAGCCCATACAATGACTTTCTCAACCTGCACACAAGAGAATGGTCAGTAGAAAAACCTTGGGGCTGCTGCATATATATCTCCTCAGTGAGATCACCATTCAGAAAGGCACATTTTACATCCATATGATGTACCTCCCATTGCCTTGATGTTGTAATGGCTAGAGCTAGCCTGATTGAATCCATCTTTGCCACTAGGGAAAAAGTCTCATTGTAATCAATGCCATGAACCTATGAGTAGCCTTTAGCTACCAATATAGCCTTGTACTTCAGTGGTGAACCATCAGCAGCAAATTGGGTCTTATAGACCCACTTACACTGTACTAGTTTTCTCCCTGGAGGAAGATCCACTAGCTCCCATGTGTTGCTCTTCTGTAGCAAGTTGAACTCCTCATTCATGGCAGCTTGCCATCTTGGATCTCATGCTTCTTTTCATATGTTTGAGGATCAGACTCCACCATCAAATAGCATTTTTCAGCAAACTCAGGATCCTTCATGCACAGACCACTCTCAAATTGAGATCTAGTGGCCTCCTTAGGTCATTGGGATCCCCAGCTAACTGTCTTGCTACATGTAGTGTCTTGGCTACCCATTTAGGCCTTGTGGGGCTGTTTGGGTCTGCAATAAACTCATCTCCATCAGAAAAATCAGAATCAGCATGTTCAACAAACTTTTTACTTACTTTTTGAGGTTCAGGTGGTGAAGAGGCTTCACCAATCTCCACTTCTGCAAGGGGTTCTTCTTCAAACTGAACACACCTTTCAATGAAGGCTTTGTTTGTGCTCAATTTTATCAACTTGTACCCTTTTGAATCTTCAGAGTATCCCACAAAAAGACACTCTTGGCTTTGGGGCTGCAAAGCCTTCCTCTTCTCTGTCGGGATTCTAGCCCATGCCTTTGAGCCAAAAATCCTGAAATGGGTCACATCTGGCTTGTGCCCACTCCATGCTTCGAAGGGAGTCATGCCATCCAACTGTTTGTGAGGCACCCTATTCTGAATATAGGCTGCATAGTTGATAGCTTCAGCCCAATACTTTGGTGGCAAAGTTTTGGCCTCCATCATGCATGTTGCCATCTCCTTCAGTGATCTGTTCTTCCTCTCTGCAACACCATTTTGCTGTGGATAGAATGCTGCATCTGAATACCTGCATGTGCACAATAGTTAATAAAATCATTCTTGACATACTCACCACTGTTGTCAGACCTGAGTGCTTTGAGTTTTCTTCCACACTGGTTTTCAACCAAAGCCTTGAAGACTTTGAATAGGCCAAAAACTTCTGACTTGTGTTTCATGAAGTGAACCCAACAATACCTGGAGAAATCATCAATAAAATTCAATGCATATTTGGCCTGACTCATGGACATATGAGGGAATGGGCCAGCAACATCACTGTGAATCAGCTCGAGGGGTGCAGAGGTTCTCTCATGGTTGGCTTTCTCAAATTTGTGCTCTGGGTGTTTTCCTAGGATACATCCTTGGCATAATCCTTTGGAAAATTTTATCTTGGGCAACCCTATGACCATATATTTCTCACTAAGATCAGATAAATACTTGTAATTTAAATGGCCAAATCTTTCATGCCATAGCTTGCTAGCTTCATTAGCATGGATAAGAAGAGCAGAGGGGTTTGAGTAAGGCAGGAAGTGTGAAAACATGTATACCTTTTGAGCATGATTCGCTACTCCTTTTGCAATGATTCTTCCACTTGAGATTTCTGTGATCTCAACTTCATATGGTGAGAATATGAATTTCTTAGGAGACCCAGTGTGGGTCATCTGGTACACTGACAGAAGGTTGAAGGTGAGACCGGGGACATACAGCACATTGTTGAAGTTACCATGATCAAGTTCTATCCTTCCTTTGCCTTTGCTTTCAGTGAGAGAGTCATCTCCCAGTACAATAGATGGTCTTTTTGACTTGTCCAGTGAGGAGAAGGCCTCCTTAGTCGAAACCATGTGTCTTGAAGCTCCAGAATCTATGATAAAACTGGGTGAGCTTGATGTGCCAGCAACTAGAGCATGAACTCTCTCTCTGTCATCGGAACTTGATCCTCCTTCTCTCTTCTTTGAGCCTTTTGGAAGGGAGATGCCATTCTTCTCCAACAGTTGAGTTAACATATCTATCTGCTTTTTCATACAAGAGCTTTCAGTATGATTGCCCTTATTGCAGTATGAGCACTTGTTCATATCACCTTTGTTTTTCTTCTTCTGGGTATTTTTCTTGGGACCTTGTTGATCCTCTAGAGACTACTTCTTATCTCTTCCTTTCTCAAGTGGCTTTTTAGCTTTCTGTTTTCTTTTTGAATCCACCCTCGAATCTCCAGCAACCAGAGCTTGGTCTTTGGAAGGTTTGATGGTGCCCATCATCACCATCTTGTCTTGTTCTTGTGTGAGAGATTCCATGAAATCTGCAAGGCTGGGCATCTTACAGGTTCGAGCTGTGAGTTTTGTGGCATAGAAGGTCGAAACAAAGACTGAGTATTCAGGTCCTAGCTTCGAGAGGATGGACAATATGAGCTGTTCATCTTTCTTTTCAATACCACACTGTTTTAGCTGCAAAACTAGTGCTTTGAACTTGGAGAAATATAGCTGCAGGGATTCAAAATTACTGGGACTCAGGGAGATCAGCTCATTTTCGATCTGGTGTCCCCTCATCTCATCTGTCTTTCCAAAGAGTTCAGAAAGTTTCTCCCATACTTGATCCGGTGAAGTCAATCCATCGAGATGGAAAAGGAGGTCTCGGGAAATACTGAGACATAGGAGGCCATAAGCCTCATCTCTCCAATTGTGCCATTTGATCTTCTCTGTAGCAGCATTGGGCTCTGATTTTGTAGCCATAGTCACCCTGTAGAGGCCTTTCGCTCTCAACAAGATCTCCATCTCTGCTTTCCATTCAAAAAAGTTGAAGGGAATGAGGATAGTTTTCTGTGAATCCATAGCTTTAGAAAATCTGTCCCGGCTGTCAGTAGAAGGCTCCCAGTCTTGATGTCGAACCTGCAAAACAATTTTTAAAGGAGAGTAACAACCTACAATGGCTATTATACCATGTAGAAATTCAGGCCTGCAGTAGATTAATTTCACCCACAACAATTAACAATTGATCATGCAAAATTATCAACAATGGAGACTGAATATGGAGCTGTAACACAAAATTATATTAACTGAGTGTACAATATCCAACCCTGTAATAACATAGGCTGCTGAATATATAGAATACATGAGCAAATCAAATGCATAAGGAAGCATCCAAATCTAGCATAAAGCAAGCTTACCCAAAATAGGCAAATCCCCCATAGGTGTAAAAAGCTGATCCCAAATCTATCAAGGACCCCACAAATTAGCAAGGGTGCATAGGCAAGCTAAAGAGTGGTCAAATGGCAGCTCATACATGCTTTTTCATGGAGGAAAGAGTGGAGGAGGAAGAGGCAACAAAGCTGATTCACCTCACCTAGTCTTGCTTTCCTATGTGCCTTAAAACACTGAAAAAGCAGGGAATAAAGCAGAAAAAGCAGATGGGCACCTAGGAGGCCAGAAATAAAGTAGATTTGATTCCTAAGGCTTTCCCAAGCGCTCCATGAGTCAATAATGGCAAGTTTGACCTCTATGGATAGGCAATTAGCAACTTGCACATGGTGGGACTCATGGACTAGGCAAGTAAGACAAAAATAAATGAATTAATGTCTAAGTGGGTAAATACTATGGGTTGATTATTCTAACACTTTGTAACACAGGAGAAACCATGAACCACAATGAACAACCTGAGCAATTCTCCACAACCACAATGTAGAATGGAATTTTGCACAATGAACAGAAACCTTCTCCGCAACTCAGGAGGGTGAACACTACATAATAATTAGATCAAATGAATGTGAGAATGGTAGAATGGAATGGAATGACCAAACCGTTCAGGTGAAGACCAGTATGACGAACTAGTCACCCATTTTCTGGTTTTATTTGCTTTAGAAGAAAGAACACGACTTATGCAAATTGCAAAATTTCTTAGTCACGAAATCGAATTCCATGCCTTGCACTTCACAAGGTATTAACTTTCTCAATCGATTTTCTGCAATAAATTTGAATTATTGAGCACAGAGGACTAACAGGGTAGACACGACTAAAGAATGGGTAACTTTCAATAGATCTATGACTGATATCGACCATCAAAATAGATCTACAGCACACGACGATTTCACTGATTGAACTTGCATGGCTTAAAAAACTTTTGATGTGCATGAAATTCCTATGAAATCCACTTCATCAAATATGGATTCCACCATTTATCTCATCGGGACACAGATCCAACGATCCAGAAGGATTTCACTGATTCAACTAGCAAGTTGTTCAATATCATCTAGCGGGTGCGAAATTTCTATCTAAAGAATTTATTCTGACTTGCGTTCGCCTGGGTGACTTGGACGACAAATCAGTTAAGGTTTATCTGCTTATTAGACTAGGTTTTGTGAGGATTGGACCTGCAATCTCTCACATGGCATATGCTAGATAAATTCCTTCCCTATTCCTTTGTGAACTCATGCCCCCATCTCTTTCATGTTGCAGTGTATAGCTAGCTGTGGTATTTTATTAAATTGTATATTTACATGATATTCCAAAATGCTTTATGCTTGACCAGTATGATAAACCATAGGAATCAACCTTGATAACCTATACACAAAACACCAAATCAATGGTAGGGCCTTCTCCTTGAGATCCTTTCCATGATTTAAATACAGTATATAAATCATGTACAATTTTAATACCATGGGGTCAAAACTAGGGAATTACATTCCCCTCCCCCTTGGGATCAAACTGGGGTGTTACATTTCCCTCCCCCTTCATTAACACTATCCTTGGTGCTTTACAAAATTGAAAAAAATTGGATGTGCCAATTGCATGGAATCCTCCATCTCCCACGTAGCCTCCTCAGGACCGTAGTGCTTCCAATGCACCTTTACCTATCTAACGGCTCGATTTCGAAGCATTGTAACCTTCCTATTGAGGATGCACAATGGATCGGTTTGGAACTCTCCCTTGGGTTCCACCTTAATCACATCCCAATTTATCACATGGTTAGGATCATGCACATATTTCTTAAGAAAAGAAACATGAAAAACATTATGAGCTCTAGTGCTAGTAGGAAATGCAAGTCTATATGCAAATGGACCTATTCTTTCAAGCACTTCAAAAGTCACACAATATCTATGTGACATCTTGGCACAACTTCCAAGATTCAAGGAACTCTTCCTTTCCCTCACTCTAAGATAAAAATGATCCCCAATACTGAACTCTCTGTGCACTCTATGCTTATCTACAAAGATTTTTTGTCTGTCGTGGGTTGCTTTCAGGTTCTGCCTAATATTTTCAACCTCTTGCTCCATTTCCTTAAGAAATTATGGATGAACCATAATCCTGTTCACTGGATTATCCCAAGTCATTGGTGTCCTACACCTTCTTCCATACAAGGATTCATATGGACTCATTCCCAATGATGCTTGTTGTCCATTATTATAGGAAAAATTTACCAAGGGTAAATAATCCCCCCACTTGGATGGTTTGTCCATTACATACATGTGAATAATGTCTTCAAGAACCTAATTCACTCTTTCTATTTGTCCATCATTCTGAGGATGGTAAGCAGTGTTGAAGTTCAACTTTGTACCTAAATCTGCAAACAAACCCTTCCAAAACTTGGAATTGGACTTGGTATCCATGTCAGATATTATTGCCTTAAGAAATCCCTGCAATATGAAAATCTCCTTCATGAATATTTTTACAGTGGCATCATCCTTAAATGTGGACTTGAGCAGTATAAAATGTGATTCCTTTGTCAACTTGTCCACCACAGCCATGATGGAATCATGTTGTCTTGCATTCATTGGAAATCCTATAATAAAATCCATGGAAACAACTTCCCATTTCCATTTCGAGACTGGAAAAGGCTGCAATAAACTCACTGGGTGTTGATGCTCAACCTTCACCTACTGACATTTCATGCACTTTGAAATATACTCATCAATTTCCTTTTTCATTCATGCCCAAAAATATTACTTTATGGTTGTAGCAATTGTCTTATGATATCCTGGGTGACCAGAATATGGAGCTTGATGGATTTCATCCATAACAACTCTCCTCAAATCTACTACATTTGGAATACAAATTATGTTCTTATAAGTAAGAAGTTCATCTTCTTCCAATTTATATCCCTCATACTTCTTTTCAAGGCTTTGTTGCTGCAACGTGTATGTGATCTGCACATACATTTCATCTTGGGCAGTACGATTAATAATCTGCTGCCTCAAATCTGGTTGGAAAATACTAAGAGATGCCACATGTATTTCATGCACCTTCCTTCTGAGTGCATCAGCCACTTTATTTTTGTTTCCTTTTTTGTGTTTGACTTCAAAATAAAATCACACAAAAAATCCAGCCATGTAGCTTTCCTAGCATTTAGAGTTGGCTAATCAAACAAATATTTAAGGCCACAATGGTCTGTCCTTAACTCAAACTTTCTTCCCATTAAGTAATTCCTCCACATCTTAAGAGCATGTACTATGGATGCAAGTTGTAAGTCATGAGTAGCATAGTTCTTCTCATGCTCCTTCAACTTTATTGAATCATAGCATACCACGTGGTTGTCTTGCATAATAACTCCTCCAAGTCCTTGATTACATGCATTAGTACACACCACAAAATATATATCTGGGTCTGCAATTTTCAGAACTGGTGCACTTGTAATAATATTCTTCAACTCTTGGAAGCTCTCCTCAGATCTTGGTTTCCATTCAAACATTATCCCCTTTTTTTTCAAAGAAGTGATTGAATGTGCAACCTTGGAGAATCCTTCAATGAACCTCCTGTAATATCCTGCAAGTCCCATAAAAGATCTCAAGTATCCTGCAAGTCCCATAAAAGATCTCACGTCTATCACATTTCTTGGGGTTGGCCAATTCATAATGGCCTCAATCTTCTCAGGGTCTACAGATGTGCCCTCTTCTGAGATAATGTGACCCAAATAATGAATTCTATCTTTATAGAAGTCACATTTTCTCAACTTTGCAAACAACTTATGCTCCCATAGTAATTTCAAGGTCAGTCTCAAATGTTCTTCATGATCTTCCTCATTCTTAGAATAACTAAGAATGTAATCAAGAAAGACACGAACAAAATTGTCCAGATTACTACTGAAAACACTATCCATGAGACACATGAATGTAGTTGGTGCAATTGTGAGGTCAAATGGTACCACTACAAACTCATACTGTCTATACCTTGTTCTGAAGGCTATCTTATGAATATATTCATCCTTGATTCTTACCTGATGGTAACCATACCTCAAGTCAATCTTGGAAAATACCTTTCTCCTCCCATTTGATCAAAAAGTTCATCAATTCGAGGTAAAGGGTATTTATTCTTCACAGTGACCATGTTCAACTATTTGTAATTAATACATAACCAGAGTGTACCATCTTTCTTTTTTACAAATAGAACTAGTGCTCCCCAAGGGGACAGACTTGGCCTAATATACTTCTTTTCCAACAAATCTAGCAATTCTGGTGTGCTCATCCTATAGTGTGTCTTCAACACTGGTTCTGCACCTGGCACAAGTTCAATTGTAAAATCAATGTCCCTCTTTGGAGGAAGGCCTAGAATTTCATCAGGAAAAACATCCCTGAATTCCTACAATACATGAAAGTCCTCCAACTTGGGAGTTTCATTCTATGTTTCCTTCAAAACATGAGCTACATACAATCTGCAACCTTTCCTATAGAATTTCTTCAGTTGCATTACTAAAATATGCCTAACAGAAATCACCTTTCGAATACCTGTTACAACCCTTGGGTTTCCTTCTTCATCCATGCACTCGAAGGTCTTTTGTAACAATCCAGATTTACTCTATATACTTCTAATCAGTCCATTCCAATGAGAATATCATAGGAACCAAGTGGTAGAAAATTCAAGCCTGCATAGGTGACTAACCCATCCATGACAAATGGACATTTTTCTACCACTTCACTAACTTTTCTCTTAGTTCCAGTAGCTAGTTGAACTAACCACAATTTTCTATGCTTTAACTTCTTAAAAGCACAAATCTCAAAATTTATAGGAGTAAGGTAACTATGAGTAGATATAGGGTCAATCAAAACAAAAATAGGTTTCTTAGCAATCTTACCTTCAACTTCAACCACAGTTGACTGATGAACTTCTTGGAGGTCCTCTAGGGATGCATAAATTCTAGTTACATTCCTTGCTACTTGACCCACAATTTCTACTTCTTGGATGTTGTGAGCTTGCCTTACATATCCCTCCTCATATGGATAGTTCCTGTGCATATGGTTTTCTCCACATCTCCAACATTGGAGTGGTTCTTTGATTACTTTTGGATCTCTTGGCTTTTCTCCCATCACTTTGGCTGGCTTAGTCATAGCTTGTGATGGTTTATTTTGTTGATTTTGGAAGTTTGAAACCTTTCTTCCTTTGGTAAAATTTTTACTTCTTCTTGTCCTTCCATGCCTTATGGATATCATTTTTTCCTTTGTTCTTATCATAGAAATACTTAGCCTTCATGATAGCCTCTTCAAGAGTTTTAGGTTCATCAAACTATGATTATGCCTTTGTATGCTTGAGGTATCCCACTCAAAAAATGTTGGATTTTCACTTTATCATCTTTTATGTATCTGACAAACCTCAACAGCTCCAAGAACTTCTTTGCATACTCTTCCATGGTCTACTGTCCCAATATCAGCTCATGGAAATCTTTAATATTGTCATCATAGTACCTATTATAGAGGTACTTCTGCTTGAAATAGTTCTTGAACTAATTCCGCACGGTCTTTCTGTCATTGATCTTATTCACCTTCCTAAGGTGCTCCCACCATATGGATTCTCTTCCATTCAGGTTGAAGATGGCTACCCTAGCCTTCATATTTCTTGATTATTCTTGGACTTGGAAATACTTCTTCATTCCAAGAAGCCAAGCTTCAGCTTCTTGACCAGTCTTTATCTCACCATTAAAGGTACGAGGCCTTGCCTTCTTGAATTCATTACGTGAACTATTCCTGTAACACCTCTTCCTCCTATTCTTGTGAGATTAAGAGCTCGAACCCCCAGTGGATCCTTCAGAGGCAGATGATCCACTAGAAGATCATTTTATTCTTTTGGCGTTGCTTTTACTTCCTTATGTATTTACTTCCTGATGCCCAAAGTTCATTCACCTTTGGATGTCTGTCAAAATCTGCAGCATGACTACATTCAGATTATTTTGCTCTTCCTGAGCTTTAACTAACCTTTAATTATCTTCTCTATAACTTTACATCACCACCCTTAGGATTCTCATGGTGGCTGCAATATCTGGGGGAGTATCTTGATATCTTCTCCCATTAGATTATTTTTCAGCATTTCCAACTCGGACATTTTACCCCATAGCATCTGCCTCGGGCCCATAGGGGTCCTGCACATCATTCATGCTGTAGGTTCACATGGCCGAGCCAAAAAGCAACTTTTCAATCTGCACTATGACTCTCCAAAAATTGTTAATAAAACATCATTGTTAGATAATCTCATAATCTAAAAACCACTTACCATGGAACTAATAGTTCTGAAAACTATTTACTTGGCCCATCTAGGCCCAATGTTGCAACCCACAGCTTTGATACCACAATGTAATGTTGGTATCAGAGGTTATTTTCAACTTCTCAACTTGGCCCATTCAGGCCCAATGCTACAACCCACAGCTCTAATACCACAATGTAACATACTCATACCCCGATAACCATGCGGAATTAAAAAACTCTTAAAGAACCCTTGTTCTTATTTTAATACACAGGGCACGAGTTGTGAACACACTCTTCAACATTCATGATCATGCATAAACACCACTATAGCATTCGTTCTACCATCAATAGATCCACTTTGCAACCAGAAAAGTCATTTTTGCCCTGAACTGAATTTTCCTCCTTCCGGTGCGGAACTTGGGAATTGGAAACTCAACTTTCGACGGAATCATTAACCACTTTTTGATTTTCCACCCTTCTTCCTTTCTGCTATAGCCCCGCAAACTCAACAAAATAATTCCTTCATTTGTTTCCCTTCTGCTTTCCATCTTCCACCCTACCATTGCAGATATCAGAAATCACAAAACCATCTTTTCCTTAGAACTTTCGGCTCTTTTTCTCTTTCCACCTTCTGCCCTTCCGCTGCGGAGCTCAGGGTGTAGAAAAACAACATTTTTCCTTGTCTTTTTTCCCTGTTTTCCACCTTACGCCTTTCAAGTGCAGATTTTGGGTGTGGAAACACTTAATTCAGATGCCTTCTGACTCTGTAACCAGGATTTTAGCCTCCATGATAATAAGAAAAATGCATTGGAAACATACAAGGCATAAACATATACAAATGCAGAACATTTAACCAATAACAAACTCTACTGAAGCATTAACAAGCATTCATCATCTTCAATTCATTCATAAGCAAATATATTGTAGAAATAAGAATAACAAAGATACTTCGCTTTTAAGATGAAGTTGTCCCGCAGCTAGCTATGTCACTGCAATGTTCCACCCAACCATAGGCCAATTGTGTTCATTAATATCTCAACAGAACTACCAACCCCAAGCTGGGCATGACTTCCATAAGGAACTAGGGAACAACAGACTCACACACAGCCAGATCATGTCACACATGGTAAATCCAACCTTCAATTGGGTTTATCAAATTGTCTAACCAAGCAAACACATAGTTGGGTTTATCAGGCTACAGGCATACAAGCTAAAAAATGTTGGGTTTATCAGGCTACAAAGTCAATCCACCTAACATTTGGGTTTATCAAATTGATCACAGTCAAGCCAACATTCACAATAAGGAACATCCAAGCCATTAACCGATGGGTTTACCAGACTTTTCACAATCAATCCATCACACTGGTGGGTTTATCAGGCTCACTCAACCAAGCCAGCATACAGTTGGGTTTATCAAGTTGTCCAACCAAGAATTACACACATGGCCAATATGCACAACAAGACACAGCCAATCCAACTACCAGATGGGTTTATCAGACTGCTCAGCCAATCCAATGTACAATTAGGTTTATCAAGACTCCCATCCAAGCCAATATCCAATTGGGTTTATCAAGTTGTCATCCAATTCGATCTATCTTGGATTTATCAAGCTGCTAAGGAAGTAGATAGGAAGAATTGCTAAGATAGTGAGCTCATTCACAAAGCTAAGGACACCTCCAAAAGATCTATCTGTACTGGCATCCACAATACCTACACACCCAACATAAGGAAGTGTCCCCTTATCTTCTCCCCAGTCCCTCAGGATACACCTTACCTTCCAGTGCTCTTAAGGATGTGCATAGAACATTCACTAGCCACTCTTATCTTATTATGAGGTTCAACACTAGGTTTATCAATCACATTCAACACCTCTTCCACTCCTAATTATTTCATACAATTCATACCCAAACCAGGACATACACAACAATAACCACAGGGAGACACATCAACATAGGGCTCCACTCTGTAACATATAGAAACAGGGTCTCATACCACTCTGTAGTTTAGGATAACACTATAACACAACAACAAGGATTTCATACACTCTGTAACATAGGAGAAACCATGAACCACAATGAACAACCTGAGCAACTCTCCACAACCACAATGTATAATGGAATTGTACACAATGAGCAGAAACCTACTCCACAACTTAGGAGGGTGAAAAATGCATGATCCATCGGATCAAATGAATGCGAGAATAGTAGAATGGAATGGAATGACCAAACCATTTAGGTGAAGACCCGGATGACAGACTGGGCATGCATTTTCTAGTTTTACTTGCTTCAGAAGCAAGAACACGACTTCTGCAAAATGTAGGCTTTCTCAGTCACGAAAGTGACTGCCATGCCTTGCTCTACCCAATGCATTAATTGCCTCAAACAATTTTCCGCAAGAAAATTGAATGATCAAGCACAAAGGACGAACAGGGTAGACGCAACTAAAGAACGAGTAACTTTGAACAGATCTATGACTGAGATTCACTATCAAAACATATCAATGGCGAACAACGATTTTTCAGTTTGAACTTGCATGGATTAACAAACTTTTGATGTGCACAAAATTCCTATGAAATCCACTTCATCAAATTTGAAGTCCATCGTTGATCTGGTGGGGACACAAATCCAACGGTCCACAAGGATTTCACTAATTCAACTAGCAAGTTTTTTAACATTGGCTAGCTGACGTGAATTTTCTATCGAAAAGGATTTATTCCGACTTGCGTCCTCCTAGGTGGCTTGGACGATAAATCAACAAAGTTTTATCTACCAATTAGACTGGTTTTTGTGAGGATTGGACCTGCAATATTTCACCTGGCATCTGCTGGATAAATTCCTTCCCTATTCCTCTGTGAAATCATTCCTCCATCTCTTTCACCTTGTAGTGCATCTCTAGGTGTGGTATTTTATTAAATTATGTATTTACATGATATTCCAAAATTCTATGTGCTTGACCAGCATCATAAACCATAGGCATCAACCTTGATCACCTATACATAGAACACCAAATCAATGGCAGGTTCTTGGCCTTAATCTCCTTGCCATGATTTAAATACAATATATACATCATGTACAATTTTAATACCATTCAGTCAAAACCGGGGAATTACATTCCCCTCCCCCTTGGGGTCAGAACTAGGGAATTACATTCCCCTTCCCCTTGGGGTCCAAACCGAGGTGTTACAGGAATCCTTCGTTAGAGTAGTCCTACTCTCTTTTCCTTGGTGCCCTTGATTTCCATATAGAGAGAAAGGAGGAATTATGATTTATTTTGGCCATACGATGAGCTCATGGCCTCACAATAGTGGGTAATATATTAACAAACTTATTTTTCTCACCTACTTGGTCATGAGTTTCATCACCATCATGCATTATTATCGACAATATCAACACCATTTCCACTTTATCCATCCATTTGACCTGCATAATATGACCAAAAAACTAAAAGAAAATTCAACTTTGGACAATATCAAGCCTTAGTCTCCCTTGTTCCCTTAATAAGGGCAGTTACTAGATATATATGGTTTCTCCCATAACCCCTAAAGTAGTGACCAATCACTCATATTCCCTCAAAAGTAGCGACCCAATCCAAAAGAGGCAAAATTTTGGTTGCCATCCATCATTGGGATTTTTCCAAAGGAATAAGTGGTCAAAAAGTGGAAAAACATGACTACCAAGGTTTGAATTAACTATTAATTTGGTCTTCCAAACCCTAACCTATCTACTAAGTCATCAATGGAATGTAGAGTATCCACATTTGAACCATATGTCATTTTTAACCACTATTTTTCCTATAAATGCAACCCCAATGTTCACCATTTTCATAGATCTCTGTATCATTCTCAAAGAATCATTATGCTACCAAAATTCCACCAGTAATCACAAAAGAGGCCATACCATCCTTTCTACTTTCACCATTGTGGGATCTTCCATTAGTCACCTAGTTGGAGATCAAGCTACAAATGATGTATTGATGAATCCTCCTTTGGATAAGATACGAAGGCCCTCTACTATCCACGACTGATACCAAGGTATATTTGTAACATCATATTATTTATATAATAATAAATTTAGATATCATTCTTTCACTTGTTGGATTTATCTTTTATGTCTAGCTTTAGATTGTATTTTGCATGCATGTCTATGAATTGATTCCTTTTTTTTAAGTTCAATTTAAATTAGTTTCCTTTCCTTTTGATTTTCTACCAAGGACTAGTACATATGGCTCAAAAGTTCCATGAAATATTGTCACAAATAAGTTAAAATCAAAATTTTCTTGGATAAATAGATAAAAAAAATTTGAAAAAAAATGTTCTGGCCCTCGATAATCGTCACTATAGCAACAGACATAATTGTTCGTCGCTATAGAGACAATAGTTGATGGTAAAAGCGACGAAATTACAAAGTTCGTCGATATAGAAACGATAAACTAACCATCATCATAAACAGTCATCATAGTAATGGTCATTGGCTTTTTGTTATTATTGAAATTTGATCGTTGTGCATTTTCGCTGGAATCGATGTGATCATTGATCTATAAATTCATGTTCTTAAGATATATTTCAACAATTATTAGTTATAGTCGCAACCATTTTTTTGTTGATTGTTCGATCTGTGATTTGAAGAGTCTGGTATTGGTTTAACATGTCGAATTTATTATCTCATTCTGTTTCTAGGTTAGTATTTTTAAATTCTTGGTATCCTTTAATGTGTAGGTTCATACATAAAGTGAGTCGACTATTCAATATTTTCTCCTCAATACTAATGCCTATATAGATTTTTCACTTAGAATTTGATAGATACACATGAATATCTATTTTTAAAGACCATGGAAGGACATTTACTAATTAGATTTTTCACTCTCCATNTATATATATATATATATATATATATATATATATATTGTATTCAATTTAACTATATATTGATTGAGTTTTTTGGTTCTTATAGGCTATTAGAATGTTAATTAAATATCCTTGGGAAGAAAATAATAAGAGGTATGTTGAGTTTAAGGAAGCATTGGAGACGACGGGTGATGAAAAGTGTTATTTCCCTTGCAATGATTGTAGGGGTTTGTGAACGAGAAGGATTTTAAGAACAATAGATGATAAACATTGTAAGGAGAAGGGGCATGCTGAAGTGGGGTATGAATATCGTCCCTTAGTAAGACGTTATTCATTACATAATGTACTTCTTGTAATATTAATGGGCATGTATTCAGACAAATGTTTATCATTTTAGATATGTGTGTTGTATATTATACACTAATTTCATTACATTGTTTCTAAATATAAAGACAACTCCCCCCTAAATATCAATCGCCAGAGAGATATTTGGCACATAGTAGTAGAAATACTACTTTACAAGGTGAGGAACATGGAGACCAGAATGTTGAAGATCAAGTTCTTAATGATCCTATGGATGAAGATGACGTTATTGATACAAATGGAGAAGACGATATAAATAGATTTCTCCAAGAAACATTTTCTCCCTTGGATCATGAGGACAACCTCCATGATATTCATGATGTTCCCTTACTCGAGAAGTCCCAAGAACCTCTTTATGAAGGCTCAACAACAAAAATTCTATCTTCTATATTATTGTTGGTGAACTTGAGGGTTTTGAATGGTTTATCAAACACTTGCTTCACACAGCTCCTAAGGTATGTAAATTTGACATCCGCAAGATGTAGAACAGTTGGTGGCGGGGTATGGTTAAGACGCCCCTAAGCTGGAAGGTCACCAGTTCTAATCCCGTCGGATACCAAAACTCCAACCATGTTAAGGGTTGGTGCAGTCCAGGCCGGGTACGATCCCCGGGTGATTTTGATGGCTTAGATGCCCCTGGTTCATGGCTACTCAGCCAATGGCAACCCTGCTAATCAGGGGGGTTCCACCACTTTGCCAACCAAAAAAAAATGTATGTAAAGTTGACCTTTTTTTCCTCTATTTTTACTGTTGATTAATTCGTAAATTAGGGATATGGAATATTTATGACTTATATTGTTTACATTTCATTTTTTGTCAATGTTTCATATTGTTGGGTGAATTTCTATTACCACCATCAAACAATTTACCACACACATTTCGAGAAGTATTATTTATTATGAAAGAAATTGGAATGGAGTATCAAGCTATGATGCATGTCCTAATGATCATATTATATATTATGGATAGTATGCATTGGAAAAAAAATGCCCACAATGTGAAATTAGTAGATATCGAATTGATCAAGTAACAAAAAAGGTGCCTCATAAATTTCTTCACTATATTCCCATAATTTCATATTTCCAACGACTATTCAGGTGTCAAACTATATCATAGATTATGGATTACCATGCAAAGAACATAAGTGAATATGGTGTTCTTCGAATGCCTGCAGATGGTTCTACATTGAATAAAATCGAAGAAAATGACCAATTTTTAAATATGAACCTCAAAATGTTAGACTTTCATTGACAGTTGATGGTTTCAACCCATTTGGAGACATTCATTTTACTTACTCAGTGTGGCCTGTTTTTGTCATAAATAATAATCTTCCTCCTTATATGTCGATAAAGAGAGAGCACACAATGTTTGCAATGATTATTCCAAGTAATTTTTTGAAAGTAATTATATTATTTCATGGATTTTTTTGTTTAATTGTTGCATGAGAACACCTTTTATATAGTGGGACACAAAACTAAATAGCATTGTATGTTGAATGATCAATTAGGTAAGTACCAAGTTAAATATATGAATGTATATATTGAGCCTCTTATCGATGAGCTATTGAAGTTATGGATTGGCATAACTATGAATGACATCTCTGGACCAATAGGGAAGAAACAATTTCAGTTCCATGGAATACTTGCATGGACAATTCATGACACTTTTGGGTTAAAACATTTTTGTGGTATGTAACTTTATCTTGCACGTCGTTAAAATTATATGTTTTTAAGGTAAATATCATGCATTTTGTTTTACATTAATAATATTTTGATGTTATAACATTAATACATATATCTTATAGGTCTTCAAACAAAGGAAATATTTGGCGCATGTCCATTATGTGGTCCTAAGATAAAATATATTCATTCAAGAAGTTTAGCAAAGGAGGTATAAGCACTGCCTCCCTAGGAACCATAGGTATCGAACTACCAAGAAAACAAAATTCAATGGTAAAGAAGAGAATGGAAAGAAACCACGAAGAAAGGCACCTCACTTATGGAAGTTGGAAAATAATAGAAATCGTTGAGGTATGAAAATTGTATATGTAGCATATATAAACATGTAATATTATGAATTTTATCTACCATGGGTACTCTCATGAATTATTGTTAATGTGTTTTCGTTTATGTTTAATGAATGTATTTAAGGCATGAATGGGCTTCCACGAGGAATGAAGAGTTATCCCATACAATTCAGTAGGTTACCTTACTATGAGCATCTACACATAGCTCGTTTGTTCGATACAATGCATATCGGGAAGAATGCAACAGAAATGATATGGTGGATATTAGATGGAAGGACTAACGAAGATAAAATTGGAAAAATTGTAGTGACATTGGAGAAGCCAATCACGCATTGCAAAGTGTAACTATTTCCAACGCCATAGTTGGGGACTGAAATATTAGTCTTCCATTGTTATTGATAGAGCAACAAATCAATGCTATAAAAGAGGTCATTCAGAAAGTAAGGTTTCCCACGGGTTTTTTGTCGAACATACAAAATATCTTAACGAAAAGGTGATTTTGGTGGTGTTAAAACTCATGACTGGCATACACTCATTAAGGTAATTATTTAAGTATATTGTTTCCATTTAGTATGTCTTTTTAGTAATTGTTGTCTCTTATTTGGAAACATTAAATAATTATTTGTTTTTTTCTACAGTAAATTCTACCTCTATCACTCCCATATAGATTTGAAGACAATATAAAACAAGTTATATATGATCTTGGTAAATACATGAGGTAAGTAACAATTTGTATGCATGAATTTTTTTTTCTCTTTGTTCCATAGGTTATTGACATATTTTTTTTACATCTTGGAACTTATTATATATGTCTCAATCTTGTTGATCACTGTTATTTTCTTACATCATTCGTAGGTGGCTTTCATCTAAAGAAATCCACAAAGAATATATAAGGCATTGGAAGAGATAAATTCCTCGTCCAATATGTGAAATGCATAATTATTTACCTTCGGATTTTTTCAATGCTGAAGAACACTATCTCATACACCTAGTTGAGGAGATTGAATTGTGTGGACATGTAAACTCAAGGTCAATGTGGATGGTGGAAAGTCATTTGAAGTCATTGAATGATTTTTTTAGACAAAGAGCACATCCTGAGGGTTCTATGGGGCAGGGCTATATGGTAAATCAATCCATGGTGTACATTAGTTAGTATCTTCCAAATTTAGCAAAAAATATCAATCTGCCTCGCATTTGGCATACCAACTCCATCAACAAATTTGAAGGGTAGGTCATGTTGGGGAAAGGTAGAATGAGGAAAGTGAAAGGTAATTGAATGGTGTAGATTTAATTTATTATATAATTAATTTTTCAATTTCATATATATATAATACTTAATAATTTTAATTATTATTCCATCAGTATTTTAAGGTAAACTTAATTGCCTTTAATGATAGCTAATTTACAATCCCTAATTGTTATTTTTTCATATATTTGTCGCGTGTGGGATCCACTACATTTATACATTGCAAACAACTTTGATTGGATGAAGGAATGGATAGAAAGATGTACAAAATTATATGGTACCTTATCATGGGAAGGGGTTAGTAAATTTATTAAAACAATGCATCGTTATCGAGAAGAATATCCTGGTGAAGATACGCAGAGGGAAATTTATTTAGCATGTGGTTTAAAAGATAAAAAGGAAAGTATATTTACCTTGCTCATTTTGTTGTTGTTTCCCATTATATCAATGTATTTCTTTCATTTATTTATTCTTATATATTTAATTTCTGATCCGGGCATGATGTAGTTGATACACCACAAGTCTATGTGGTGCGATGGTCATAAGTTTTACATCAAAAAGTTGGATGACAAGAAGAAAACATCCGATTGTGGGGTAACTGCAAACATTCAAGTCACTAATTTTTCCTCTAGAATTGACAAGCATCCAGAAGTATCTGAAAATAGGTACTAAGGTTATTTAGAATATATAATTGAGTGTGACTACAATTCCTTTAAAATAGTTATGTTTGAGGTCAAATGGTAAGGATACGAATTAATGAATGTGACCCTAAAAGAACTGTTATTAAGCATAACAATGGATTTACCATGGTTAATACAAGGGCACATGAATCGGGTACAGAGCCTTATGTTCTTCCAAGTCAATGTGAGTAGGTCTTTTACTCAGAGGTTCCAGGTAAAGAAGGTTGGTCATACATTTCTAGATATGATCCAAGAGGAAGAATTATCAAGTATAATGTGTCATAGGAAGAAGATAATGTTGAAGAAGAAGGTGATGCAGATTAGGAGCAGTTGGTCACCTACATAGATGTACCAAATGAAGAATCTGATTAAGAGGATGATCATCCAAATGATGTAGTATACAATGACATACTCAGTGATGCTATTGATGTTGAATAAATAAGCGAAAATTAAATTGATGATGATGTTGATATGAGCGATCCTTTCAGTGATAGCAATTTTGAACCAGATGATGATACAGATGTTGAGTCACTGGATGAAGAACAATATCAATGACATTATAGCAATGTTGGAATCTATGAGGTATTTGCATGATGGGCCATATGATGATTATTCCAGGTATTTGTTTATGCAACATCTCATTTGTCATATTTTTTGCACATTGTCTTATGTTTTTTTTCATTTACTCATAGATATTTTTTATATATCTAAAATGGTTGTAATAACTATGTATTGTATATGTTTGAATCATTTATATAAGTACAAAGTTAAATATATGTATTTAATAATAATAATCATCATCATCTTCATCATTATCATGATCATCCTCATCCTCCTCCTCCTCCTTGTCATCATGTTCATCCTCATTAGAATAATCACAATCATCGTCATCTTCATCTTTATGATCATCAACGGTATCATCATAATCAGCATATTCATCATCATCATCATCTTCCTCCTCCTCCTCCTCCTCCTCCTCCTCCTCATCATCACCATCATCATCATCTTCTTCATCAATATCATCATCACCATCATCATCACTATCATCATCACCATCATCATCACCACCACCATCATCATCATCACCACCACCACCATTGTCATCATCATCATCATCATGTCCATCCTCATTATAATAAATGCAATCATGACCATATTCATCTTTATGATCATCAATGGTATCATCATAATCATCATCATCTTCATGATCCTCCTCCTCCTCATCATTATCATATTCATCATCACCACCATCATTGTAATCATCACCATCATCATCATAATCATCGTCATCATCATCATTGCCATCATCATTAGAGGAAATTTGGGGTCTAAAATGGGCCTTATAAGAAAATGCACTAATTATAAATTTTGTGAGTTGGAATTCAAGAACCAATATAATTTCAATAAAATGAGTCAACCATAATGGTTGAATTGACATATTTGTCATAAAATAAAACTACTTTTTTTGTTCGTATTTTCAACATATCTCCCTGTGTTTTTACTCAAATTTCAAGTGGGAAACCTTGTTGGATGCGGAATTCATTTCGCATCCAATGAGTACCCACACTGCATACTTTTGATGGACCCCGCTACCCCAAAAATAAGAAATGCCTGAAAAAATGTGATGATGATGTCATCATCACGGTTTTTCAGGTATTTCTTTTTTTGGGGGTAGCAGAGTCCGTCAAAAGTATGTAGTGTGGGTACTCATTAGATGAAGAATTAAATTCCGCCTCCAATGAGCTCTCCCGCTAAGAATTTGAGTAAAAACACAGGGAGATATGTCGAAAATACGAACAAAAAAAGTAGTTTTTTTCATTCTTCCTCCAAAATTAATAACTATTATTTTATTATTTTCCTTAGGAAGCCCATTTTAGACCTCAAATTTCCTCTAATGCATCATCGACATCTTCATCCTCATCCTCATCATAATATTCGTCGGTATCTTCATCCTCATCCTCATCATGGCTAGCATCATCATCATCATCATCGATGCCATCATCATTATCATCATCGCCAGCATCATCCTGATCGCCATCGTCATCATCGCCATCGTCATCACCACCACCATCATCATCACCATCATCCTCCTCCTCATCATTGACATATTCATCATCATAATCATCATCATCTCCATCCTCATTGTCATCATGGATAGAATCATCATCATCATCGCCATCCTCCTCCTCATCATCATCGACTTCATCATCATCATCATCATCATCATTGTCGTCGTCGTCGTCATCGCCGTCATCATCATCATCATCCTTGACATCATCATCGACATCATCATAATAATCATCATCATCGACATCATTTTCATCATCGCCATCATCATAATAATCATCATCATCGACATCATTTTCATCATCGCCATCATCATCATCATCACCATCATCGACATTATCGCCATCATCATCATCTTTTATGTAGGTAAAATGTAAATATTTGATGTAAAAAAACTCCCTAGAAATTAATTTTTGAACAATTTAAATATCATTTTTGTGGCTAGAATTTGGAAGGACATGTTTGTCAAACTAAGTTGAAATTATAGAATAATGAAGGACATCTACTTAAATAGTTTTCACTTTTCACAACATATTTCCAAATAAAATATTGTGTAGTTTCCATCGCCATCAAATTTTATTTTTCTCAAATCTTTTGGATTTGCTTTTCTTTCCATTTGATTAAAATCTATATGTAGACTATAGCAGGTAAAAAAATTTAAATCCTATGGGTATCTTTTGCTTCATTCTCTCTCCATTAACAATGATAATCCAAATCCTTTTCCTTTTAATATTGTTGGAAACTCATTTTCTCTTGAAATAAGCCATGGGTGTGGGATCTTGGTGAACAATTTTGTGGGTTTCCTCATGCAACCAATGAAAACCTATTTGTTGGTAATTACACGTTTTAATGTTCTAGTATGTATCATGGCAATTCCTTGTTCTTGATACCAAATGTTGGGAGGCCATAACAAGGATTTTATTGGCAAGTGTTGGTATTGAACAATAACCCATTTCAACCTTGGGAATTGTTGCTTGTGCACAATGAGATTGTAAGCAATTTTCAAGTGTTGGTTATCGATTTGAGATATAAAGATAGTGTTGGATAAGGATTGAACAACAAACAATTTGTGTTCTAGTTAGTATCCTATGCATGGTGTCTTGTTGACAATTTTTATTTCAAGTTGTAGCACTATTGGTTGGAAGTTCATAACACTTAAAATTTGATAATACTATCAAGTTTGGTTATGCATCGCATGTAGAATCTAGATTTGGATTTATTAATTGAAAATTAAGACCCACCAACAATATTCTATCCCCTTGGTTTTCATTCCATGCCATTTTCTTTAACCTCACACTCAGTTAGTGCTAGTTGCACTAAGACCTTACCTATATACTTACATGATGTTTGTTTGTCCTTGTTTCTAAGAGAATATATGCATATGATAGCTGTATATTGATGATCATTTTGTGAGTTGGAAATATGATACATGTTTCAACATTACTAGTCTTCTAGGAAGATACTTTATATATAATAAACATAGAAATAAATACATAAAAAATAAAATAATAATAATAATAATAATAAAACAATAGACAATAAACATAAAGTAAAAATAAACATTTCAACATTAAAAAAATGATAAATAATTAAAAAAAACATCTCAAATCATACTTACCTCACTTACCTCCTGAGTCCCCTCCCGTCGGCGTAGGAAAACTACATCTTTCACTTACCTCACCCATGAACTAGACCCGAGGTCACAAAGTAGTCTAGAGTTCACAAGGCAGTCAAAGATAGAGGTCTTAGAGAAACCAGAGTTGAAGGTCATTGAGGAGGTTGCAAGAGGTAATCGATGAGGTCACAGAGGATCCAGAGGTCACAAAGCATAGACACGGAGGACACAATGCCTCCCATATCAATGAATACCCTAGTAGTTTCTCTTGAATCCTTTCTAAAATTTTTCAATGTCGGGTTGTGGTCCTTCAACCACTAAATATGAACTAAATCGTTAGGGTTTGAGAGAGGGTAAATCATTTTGAGAGACTGTAAATATTTTTCGAGAGAGGGTATGAACTATAACAGGTTTTAAAGAGAGGGTACATCATTTTTTAGAGAGGGTTTGAACTTCAATATTTTCCATCCCAAATGCAAGTGATCACGGCATAGATGATGAGTGGGGTGAGGGAGACAGGGCATGTGATAGGGAAAGCAGAATCCCTTCCCCCACAACCCCCTAGGTTTAACTTGGCATTCTCGACTTCTTCGACAGACGCCTCACACATGCAACATGGTATACAAACTACCAAAAACATGAGGAGAAGCTCCACCATGTTGTAAATCACATGGCTATGGTACAGTGAGGACTACCACAACTTATTCGCCATGCTACAATTTACTTGGTCTAGGTACCCAAAGATTCTCCAGTGTGAGGGGATTAGTATATCAAGATGAACTCAGGGGATAGAGATTGTATCTTCCCGCAGCATCCCAAAGTAACATTTCTTTCGATCTCACTTCCTACTAATAGTGGTCGTCATTGTTTTCCCTGGCACTACTCATCCCCTGTGAAAGTTTGACAATGGAATCCCACCGATCCATGTTCCAACACTCGGAGGTTGTCTTCCTCAAAATATTTGGCCATGACTTCTCCAGGGAAAGAAGTTAGGAACATAGATTGGGAAGCCCTCTTCTACAAGGAAACTCCGACTCACATTCGCGATTCCATTCCTGCAATGGAAAATGAATTCTTCGGGGAATTTCATCTTTGGCTTGGGCCCGATGTGGTTATATCAAACTATTGGAGGCTAAAATTTATACTCTCCAGAGCTATGAGGGAAAGAGAATTTTTTGGATATATGGTAAAACTCATAGTCAGCATGTTCAAAGAAGATGTTGATTGTAATATTACGCACATGGAAGACATCATTCATCTCTCAGAGCTACCCTTCGAAAGTCCTCAAGGAGCCAACCATGATTCCAAGGGAGAAGGTAACAACAGGGAAAATGAGGATGAGGATGAGTCCAAAAGCAAAGCTTAGTCAATCTCGCCAACCCTACCCATTTTTCTCTCTGTTTGGTTTGTCAATGGCTCACTGTAGGACCAACTCTCCCCTTTATTTTTTTTTTGCTTAATAAGATTAAAATGTGTAATGGTTGGGAAGCTAACACTCTATCCAGATTCACTGTTTGGAACTTATTGCACATTATCCTTTTTTAGTCTCATGACTATATTCTGACTCTATGTTTTCTACGGAATCAAATATGTAACTGTTTTATTTTTCCAATTTAAGTAATAGAATGAATCCTTCTTACTAATAATAAAAAAAGATTCAATATTTTCCATAGTTTTTAGTTAATGCAGTTTGGGTGGTCTTGTTCTCGTAGAATCATATATAAATTCTATATTTACTCAAAATGAATTTTTTGTTTTAGGGCCTAAGAAAAGTAAGAATTATCTCATAAAAGAAGTTCCTAGAATCAAGTCCGATTTCACCAGCACTATAATTATTGGATAACCATGTGTCAACATTGCTTTAGATGGTGCTACAAATTCCATTTCTATTAGAGTATAGATTCCTAACCAAACAGATAAAAAAATATAAAGAAAATTGTTTTCACAAAAAGAGTAAAAGTAAGAAATGATGGAATTGAGACCTACTCTAAAGACACATGGAGTAATAACAACTTCCAAGGTAGGAATTTGTATAGTTCCAGGTACAAATGATCAAGAACCCAAAATAATCCAAAATGATGTAGAAAACTTGGATTCAACACAACCTATATGATAAATCTTACCTAGTATATGGAAAATATTACAGTGCATGGGACTCCTAGTATGATGATCCACCATAAGGTTTAAGTTTGGAGGTGAGTGTTAGTTCCAACTAACAAGTAATATGATTATTTGGTGTTAAGTGTTTATTAATTAGTGGTGTTGATTATCTGCAACTTTCTTCATTTGCAAATATGTGGATGGATTTATACTAATGGATTACATGTTGATCATTTGCTCACATTGAGGAGAAGAGAGTTCCTACAAACAATGTGAAACACATACCATAGGGTACCTAGAATATGAATAAGATATGAAAGCTCCTTCCAATCCCAATAACTACTTAGAAGATGAATTGGCATATAAAACTAAATACACAACCATGTGACTAAATATTTTTGTGCAAATATTGTCATGATAGTCCATGATGTGCTCCAACACTGACAAGTTTCTTTTGAGCCTAATATAATGGCCTATGGTGCCAAAAGGTTGTATAACTAAATTTTTGCATGATGGTGTTAATAATTATGATCCTTTCACATGGTATGATCCTCTTTAGAAATGTGTGATGACTTTCATTAGTGGGTCATATGAGAGCCTTATAGTGTTGAAATTTGACATATGTATGATATTTTTAAAATTTGCAGACTATAAGAGATATAGTACTTGAGATGTTAACAACAATAGAACAAATTCAATAGTAAAACAAACATCCACACAATTGAACACAAGATTTTTCATGGGGAGCCCTTTTAAGGAAAAAAACCCAAAAGCATTAATAATTCGTCCTCTACATGAGATGACTGAGTTTGTACATGAGTATAATTCTGAGATGAATGTAGATAAAATATTTCCAACCAAGATTTTACAACCTGCGTTATTTCAATCTAAGAAATCCCTAATTCACTGCTGCTATCAATGACTTGGTTTCCACGTGGACTGTACATGTTGTTGTACCTGTTTCCACCTCTATTGCTACCTCACCGAAGGTTGGGAATGTCCCGTCGATGCTACCATGTGGGTAGTTTCTGTCAACGTGACTACTACTACCCTTCACCACCCCACCGAAGTCTATTGATGACCCTAGAAGTAGACCGTGGACTGTTTTTTTCTCCACAAATTCTGTTGTTGTTGTAGGATAGCTCAGATGCAAGTGGAACAGCTTTAGCAGGGCTAGAGGTTCTCACCACTTTCACAGACTAACCCATCATGAATTTTAGCAACTCTGCTTCTATTTCTCCTCATCACCGTGAATTTTTGTCACCCTCCACCATGAGTTGAGATATGTCATGAAGGAAGAGAGCAAAAAAAAAGAGCCCTAGTGACCAAGAGTTGTCACATTAGGGAAAAGAGAAACGTAACCAGCCACCAAATGTTTCCTCAGTCAAACAACTGCGATGAAGTAGAAGACCTTAGCCGCCGAATTGTATTTTGGAGCAGTAAAAAAAAATGATCTTGGATGATGACAAAATGATTTGCAACCCTTCTTCATTTATAGTCCATCAAACATAACATTTTTCCATATAATTAGAAAGTTGACATTAGGGATTCCATTATTTTTCATCTTTAACCCTTGACTTTTAATGTTTTGTGGTTCATTGGTCTTTTGGTGTTTGTTTTTGTGCCACTTGGTCCTTCATTTGATGGTCACTTGGACTAATAAAGTTGTGCTAAGGTTACTTGGACCTTCAAGTGATTTTGTGACCACAATAAGCCATCTCAAGAGTTTAGGGATGAATTCTCTACATATTTATTACTATTTCTAGCATATAGATCCTGCACTATGAATATTAGTTTCCATGTGATTATATTTTTCTCCCATTTTCATTAGTTTATCCCTACATGTAGCATTAAATTATAAGTTTGGCATCAAGGTAAACCCTATTTAAAATGGGAACCCATGTGATTTGGCACCATTTATTGCATGGGATGATTTCCTTATGGATAAATTCTCCAATTGAAGGTACCCTTCATATTCAAAACACTATGGAGAAAACTCTATTGGCAACAAAAATTATCAACAACTTACATAATTAAACTCTCAAACTGAAACTAAACATATATCAATTCAAACCAATAATAAAATACAGCACCTTGAATTAAGTTGGTCTTATGTGTAAAAAGGGTGTAGAAATAATAGATCCAATGCTATGAGAAAATATGCTAAGAAGAAGCACTGGAAATAGATCTTGCTACTAAGATAATTCTCAAAAGCATACACAGGAAAAATAGAGAGAAGAAAACAGGTTGAACCACATGAACAAAGAAATGAATGTTGAAGTGTATCCTTCCATTGAATAATGATGAATAATAGTACATCCCTCAAGGTAAAATCGAGTTGCATTGGATACAACTCATCAAGCTCATAAATGTATACTTACTAAATATGATAAACCCCCATATGGGGCTAAAGCACTTCCCAAATCAGTCAAGGACCTCATGAATTAGAAAAAGCATGAACGAGTTGTCAAGAGTGATGGAAAAACATGTTAATCCTGGAAAATGGAGAGAAAATAATGGAGGATGGGTTGGCAACAAAAGATACAAGTTTCCTAGTTAACTAGCTTTACCTTATCCATAGAAAAGTTGGATAAAAGCATAATAACGAAGAATCTACAAAAAGGCGCATTTACTAATTCTGGGAGTCAATAAAGTGGTCAAGATCAACCCATAATCAGAATTAAAGAATTCATGGGGTATATATGGAAAGTGTTGACTTTGTAGTGCAAGTGGATGCCAACTATCTAGGGTAGTGGGTAGGAAATTAATCAAACTTGATTAATTATTGTATCCTAAGTTGTGAGTGGGTTTATAATATTACAACACCCCCCTTTAAGTATGACTTTATGTGGATATATATGTGTATATAGGGCCCAACAACAAGTATATGGTCACCCTTTAACAATTATTCATGTCCACAAAAGTGAGGAAAGAGGAAAAACCACATGGGGAAAATCCTCCCTTAAGAAAGGACATGGCACAAAATTTGAACAATATGTATTCAACATATCTTTAACTTCACTTGAATGAGCTGAATGAACTACTTCTATTAAAATACTTTATGAAGAGGCTTGTAGACTGCATGATCATGTGCTAGAGTGTAGAATATGCAAGAAGGAAGTGGAGAGACTCCTGGTATCTCATCAATTGATGAAGTACGAGCATTATTTGAATGCTTCTTGCTGCTAAAAAACTCTGATCTGCAAACAAAATCTGAAATGGAAAAGAAATATGTGCATACTCCTTCCCAAAGAGTACAAAAATTAAAGCAATTTGTTACACACTCGATTCCTTGAATAGCTGCAAAATTGTGATGTGAATCACATGTCATTCTTCCAATCTGATGTAGTACCTTCCCCAAATCTGATATGAGGTTGATAAAACTCTGATATATCAGAAAAATTATCATATGGAACAACAAAGAAAAAGGCTTTAGTGACTTCATGAGGATATAGGGCTAGACTAGGAAAACTATGAGAAACTAGGGAAAACTGATAAGTGTAAAAATATGATGTTGTATAAGAAGGACTGAAAGCTCTTGAGAGTTGTAATCCGCTCCAATATGATGTGATGATCCAATAGATATGAAATAAGGTCCAGATAGGTGAAATAGGTTTCCAAGCAAATGTATGAGGTCTCCATTTTCATTTACACTAGGAGGATGAGTGCAAGTGATCATGTAGAAACAAAGAGAAGGAAAAGGATCAAATAATGTGAATGCAAAGGCTGCAAGGGTTGATATAGCTTCTAAAGAATCCAAGAGATCACATATAAGCATAGTAGACTCATGGGAATACACTGGTAATGAATCCTCTACAGTAGAAAAGGAGGAAGGAAGGAGATGTTCAAAATATTCAAGGAGTATATGAGTATTGATGGAAAGAACAAAGGAGGAGATGCAAAATAAAATGAGATCAAGTGTGCTGAGTGGTATGACACAAATAGGACTTTATCTAGAAAATAGGACTTTATCAAGTGTGCTGAGTGATAAGAAGTCACTAAGTTGCGCACCATCAATGAGAGAGGTATGCACAAAGTGTGAAAGATCTAGCACATAGATCTCAGAATCTAAGATAGAAGTGTAGAAATAATAGATCAATGATATGAACAATGATGCTAAGAAGAAGCAAAGGAAATAGATCTTACTACTAAGAATCCTCACAAGCATACATAGGAAAATTAGAGAGAAGAAAAGAGACTGAATCACATGAATGAAGAGATGAATATTGGTGTGTATCCTTTCATTGAATAATGATGAATAATAGTGTACTTAAATAGTACATATCTCATAGGAAAATCAAGTTGTATGGAGACAACTCATAAAGCTCAAAAAGGCTAACTTACCAAAATATAGCAAACCCCAATAGGTGGCTAAAGCACTTACCAAATATATTTAGGACCTCATGAATTGGAAAAAGCATGAGTGAGTTGTCAAGGGAGATGAACAAATATGATAATATTAGAAAATGGAGAGAAATTCATGATGGATGGGTTGGAAACAAAGGGACCCAGTTTCCTAGTTGACTAGCTTTACCTTATCCACAGAAAAGCTAGAAAAGCTTAATAAAGAAAAATATGTTGTAAACTCTTGTATACTAATTCCGGATGGCCAAAAGGTGGTCAATATCAACCCAGAATCAAAAATAAACCATTCGTGGGATATATATGGCATGTATTGACTTTAAGGTGCAAGCAAATGCCAACTAATTAATCTAGTGGGTGAATAATTAATCAAATAATGATTAATTATTTTATCTTAAGTTATGAGTGGGTTTAATATATTCCAACACCACCCTATAAGTCCGACTTTATGATGGTATGTCAAAAATACAGATGCATATGGATGCATATAGGGCCTAGCAACAAGGATATGGTCACCCTTTAACAATTATTATGTCCAGAAAAGTGAGGAAAGAGGAAAAACCACATGGGGAAAATCCTCCATCAATAAAGGACACAAGGCACACAATTTGAAATAGTATGTCTTCAACGTATCTTTCTCTTCACTTGAATGAGCTGAATGAACTACTTTTGGATGGAATACTTGTTGAAGAAATCATGAACTCCATGATCATGTGCTAGAGTGTAGAACCTGCACGAAAGAAGAGGAGAGACTCCTTGTATCTCATCAACTGATGAAGTAGGAGAATTATATGAATTCTTCTTGCTGCTGTCAAAATATTATCTGCAAACACAATCTGAAATGGAAAACATATTTGTGCATACTCCTTCCCAAAGAGTGCAAAAATTAAGACAATTTATTTCACACTCAATTCTATAAATAGCTTCAAAATTGTGATGTGAATCACATGTCAATATTCCAATATGATGTAGCACCTTTCCAGATCTGATATGAGGCTGATAAAACTCTGATATATTAGAAACATTAGCATATGGAACAGCAAAGACAAATGCTTCAATGGCTCCATGATGATATATAGCTAAACTAGGAAAATGATGAGCAACTGGGGAAAACTTATAGGTGTAAAAATCTGAATGATGGATGGACATGAGATCTGAACCATAAGTGTTTAGAACAGATCCAAACATATTTAATATCAGTCCAAATATGACTAAGTTCATGGATAACCAACCACTGAAAGATAGGAAATACTTCAAACCATGTAAGATAAGTAACACTGCATAAGAGATCAATGAGGAATCAACTAGTGAACTTGGGATTTGTATATTCTTAGGATTATTCATAGGTGTGGTAGATGGTATGGATGGTGGTATGATATGTGTCATGACATTCATATAATCCTTCAAACAATCTTCTAAATCAGATATATAAGATTGTGAGGAAGAGCTTCTCAAAGACAAGTCAATATCTAGTGAAAATTCACAATTTTTGGGAGATGAATCTAGTAGACTGAGAGGAGTATTAGCAAAGAAAGGATCTGATATTTATGATTCTGATATATCAGAGACTAAATATATATCAGAGACATGAGAAAAGGATAGAACTCTGGCACTCAAATCATAATTTATGTCACCTTGGAAGTGCGCACTATGACATTGTTTTGAGGAATCAACAAGCTTTTCTAGTTCATCTGGAACTTCGATCTTGTGCTTCTCAAGAAGATGAGACATGATGTCAATATTATTCTTGAAACAATTCTTCTCTGAATGAAAACCCTTGCTACAATAAGAACACTTGGATGTGATCCCTTTCTTCTTACCCATTTTTACTGAATCTTCATCAATAGGCTTCAAACTATCATCTTCTATTTATGACTTTGGCTTCTTCACAATTTGTTTTTCTTTGGATTTGACATTCTTGTTTCCTTGAACCAAGAGAGAATGATCCTTTCCCTTGGAAGAATTAAGGACACCCATATGGATCAATTTATCTTTCTCCTTTGTTAGTGAATCAAGAAAATAATTTAAAGAAGGCATTTTCCACTTAGGAATAACAAGCCTAGTAGCATGAAAAGTAGACAGAAAAACTGAGTAATCAAGACCCAATTTAGAAAAAATGGAAAGGATCAATTGATCATATTCTTTCTCAATCCCACATTGCTTGAGAATTAGAACAAGTGATTTGAACTTGGTGAAGAAACCCTCAAGAGATTCGAAATGTCTTGGACTTGGTGAGAATAACTCAATCTCCAATTGATGTGCTCTTAGCTCATCTTGAACTCCAAAGAGAGACTCCAATTGAGTCCATACTTGGTTTGGAGTGGTCAAACCATCTATATTAAATATTATGGAGATATAATATTTAAAGGATGGGTTGGAAACAAAGGGATCCAATTTCCTAATTGACTAGCTTTACCTTATCCACAGAAAAGCTGGAAAAGCTTAATAAAGTAGAATCTATTGTAAAGTGTTGTATACTAATTTTGGATGGCCAAAAGGTGGTCAAGATCAACCCAGAATCAGAAATAAAGCATTCACAGGATATATATGGTATGTATTGAATTTAAGGTGCAAGTGGATGCCAACTAATTAAGCTAGTGGGTGAATAATTAATCAAATAATGATTAATTATTTTATCCTAAGTTATGAGTGGGTTTAATATATTGCAACAAGAAGATAAAGAGAACACTGAATGGGTGAATGGATCAATATCAATAGAAGATCCATATGTCACTTATTTTTCATTGTCAGCATCACCAAAAGATGAATCAATATCTTCAACTCCAAGAGATACAGAAAAAGATGGCTCTTTAATATTTGCATTTTGATTAAAGGAGGAAGCGTTCAAATCAAAGAGTATAGACACAACATGAACTGTATGAGAGAATTATTCATCATGAATAACTTCATTAGAGAATGTAGAGGCCAATAAATCTTTAGAGAGAGCAGATGAGGAGATGTTGGGTTCGCTCCATGCTTCATCTTCTATTTCCTGCATGCAAAAATCTTTGTTCGAATTGTTCCAAAGCTCAAATGGATATTCAGAAGAATCTATGAGATGATGTATATTTGGAGACATTTCCAAACACATTATTTTGTAAGATCTATCACAATTATTCAACCAGACAATATCCTCTTCATAAGGCTCGGGTTCACTCAATTCACCAATGGAGACTTCAAAGAGACACTGCCTCTTCAAGTATGTGCTCATCTTGGGATTCCAATAAGCATGGTTGAAAGGATATAGTAGAGGAAATTTTGAATCCATGTTGAATTTTTTGATATGTTCTAGGATATACTCTCTACAACTTGCACAAATAAAACTAGGAGAAAAAATCTTGTAAACTAAACAAGCTCTTCTTCAGAGAGGGATAGGAGACTGGATGGGCTCATCAACTTTGTAGAACTTGAGAAACCTTGCGCTTTGGTACCATGTAGAAATAATAGCTCCAATTTTATGATAAAATATAATAAGAAGAAGCACAGAAATAGATTTTGCTACTAAGATAATTCTCACAAGCATACATAGGAAAAATAGAGAGAAGAAAAGAGACTAAATCACATGAATGAATATATGAATATTGGAGTGTATCATTCTATTGAATAATGATGAATAATAGTGTACATAAATAGTACATCCATGAAGGTAAAATCGTGTTGTATTGGATACAACTCATAAAGCTCAAAAAGGTAGACTTACTAAATATGATAAACCCCCATAGGTGGCTAAAGCACTTCCCAAATCAGTCAAGGATCTCACGAATTAGAAAAAGTATGAGTGAGTTGTCAAGAGTGATGGAAAAGCATGCTAATCCTAGAAAATGGAGAGAAAATCATGCAGGATGGGTTGGCAACAAAAGATACAAGCTTCCTAGTTAACTAGCTTTACCTTATCCATAGAAAAGTTGGATAAAAGAAGAATAAAGCAGAATCTGCAGGAAAGCACAGTTACTAATTATGGGAGTCAATAAAGTGGTCAAGATCAACCCACAATCAGAATTAAATTATTCTTTGGGTATAGATGGCAAGTGTTGACTTTGTAGTGCAAGTGGATTCCAACTATCTAGGCTAGTGGGTAGGAAATTAATCAGAATTGATTAATTATTTTATCCTAAGTTGTGAGTGGGTTTATAATACTCCAACAGGGGGTTGTTTATCCACCTTTATGGTACACCTTGCTCTTATTGGTATGAGGGTTTCCTTAGCTTCTTCTTGTGACCTCCTTTGGTTGACTTATGGTCCTTTATATTCTACTTGGTCCTACCACTCTTATCATGTGTACCTTTAGTATCATGACTTTTATTATTCAAAACAACTCATTTTTGGTAGATTTTGGGCATAATTCCTCCACAAATTTTAGGGAATAATTCCTCCACAAAAGTTAGGGCATAAGCACCAGTCATAGTTTCAATTGCAAATCAATTTATCTTCATGGATGTCATATTCTCTTATGTTTGGCCTATTCTCTTCACGCCTTCCCTATTGAAATGCTCAATTGTACTAAGAATCTAGTTCCAATCTTGAGTACTAAAACCTAGTGGATTTAGAATGAAGGAAAGGTACTTCAGTCCTGAGCCTAGATCTTCACTTTGAAAGGAAAACAATCTTTGAAGTCGCACGGTCAAATCCTTGCACAATCTGCCAAAATTCATAGAGGATTTATATAGATTACTTTTCATCCCAGACGCGCTATAATTAAGGATTAGGATATCACTAAATGCTTTTTCTTACTTAAAACCATGAGAAAATAGTAAGATGTCGTCCTTGAAAAAAATATGTCGACCATATTCTAAGCCTCCCTCTTGAATGTTGATAATGTTCCCATCTCTTTTTGATGCAACAATGAACTGACTAAACCCTTTTGTCACCAATAGGAAGAGACAAGGAGAAAGTGGGCAACCTTGATAGAGCCCCTACAAGATTTGAAGAAGGAGGTTGACCAATTGATTAACACGATGAAGGAGCCTACTAGATCATATGGAAACCAATGTTAGTTAAAAGTAACCTTAAATAAATCCAACAAGTGCAATCATAAGCTTTAGAGATGTTGTTGTTCATTACAATGGTATATTTCTTCCTTCTATTAATGGAGTGTAGTACCTCTTGCACTATTCCAACTGTTTTATGTATGAATCTTCCTCCGAGAAAAACAAACTACTTGGTTGAGATGACATTGTAAAATAAACTTTTGAGCCTCATTTCCAAGACTTTGGATATGACATTGGTTATATCAGCTCATGTTCACTCTTGGTAGAGTTCTTCAAAATTTCCAATTTTTAGATTAGATGTTGCTTATGGTGGTGTATTTTTTTTGAAATAATCAGAAAGTGTCACTATAGCGATGGAAAGGACTTGGTAATTCATTATCCCAACAATGATAAGTTGTCCCTATAATGATGAAACACCGTCACTTGTATAACATCTTCGTCGGTACGTGCATGGTGTTCTATCGCTATAGCGACACCTAATTGTCGCTTGTATAAAATCTCTGTCAGTATATGCATGGTGTTTCGTCGCTATAGAGACACCTAACCATTGCTTTTATAGCATCTTCGTCGGTATGTGAATGGTGTTCCGTCGCTATAGTGACACCTAACCGTCGCTTGTATAACATCTTCGTCTATATGTGCATGAAGAGTTGTTTCTCCAGGAACGATTGTTCGTTTCTATAGCGATGGATCTTTGTTGCTATAGAAAATAAATCTCTGTCGCTGAGTGATGAAAGTTGATTTGTAAGCATCGTCCATGCACGCCAAGTGGCATCTCTTTCCTGTCGCCATATCGATGAATGATTAAATGTGTGGCTATAGAGACTAAAACGTTTCTACAAAAATATGGGGTTGTGATCATTGCGATTGCGACACAAAAGTGTTGCAATAGCAACGATTAGCCATGGGAAAAATATGCACATTTACTAATGAAGGATTACATAACCTCTTAGTAGGTGCATTTTGTATAGGTTTGTGAGAAATCACACACAATAGACATTGCTTATGTGACGTTCCTAACATTGATTGGGTTTCAATACCATAACATAGACATTGGTGTAAAGTCCCTTAAGAAAATCCATGAACAGTTTCTTTAAGTGTTCTATATTGCTTAAAAGTCGGCATCGGGTCCGGGGAGGTAGGTACAAGGGGGGTCTTTCTCTATCTTAGCAGAAATATTATTTTAATCTATTAATGGGGTCTTGGACGAGCAACTAACAATCAAGAAGAGCATAATGCACTATACCTCATTTTTGTTCAATTATCAAATTGTATAGCATCAAATTTGCGACAACCTAGCGATGCACGTATGATGACAAGGTCAATGTTTTTTGATGGGATATAGTTCATATTCACTATTTAACTGACATTTAAGTGTCAAATTTTGACCCCAACATTGTGTTCCATCTTGGTTCCTATAACATACAAGTTTCTCTATGCCTTTGTTTTAGGAAGAGAGTGCTTTGTATAATTTTCTTAAGTCATCATGTCTTTCATTAAAAAATATTTTGAATGATTATTCCACTTGCTACCTCGTAAAAAAGATATGTTTCCATCTATCTTACATGCACACATATGTAACAAGTTGATCTTCCCCTCCCTAAGTTATAAAGCACCTTATTTATCTTAATACGATGAATCTAATAATCATTTGATTGTTAGTAACCAAATAAAATAAAAGTAAAATTTTTTAACACAAATTAACCTCTAATGAATAAACTAAATAACACAATAAAATAAGTGAAAAATTCCATCCCTAACCATTTATGTAAAGTGTTATTATCGCATGGAAAAGCTTAGTATGTCGATTAGTAATATCACATTAGAAATCTTAGCATAGCTTTTAATGATGAATGAAAGAACATGAAAGTTATTCAAAAGAACTTTGAATTACAAAAGCACTCCCATCTCTAAAATTACAATCAAAACCATACTTTTTAAATGATTATTTTTTATATTGTATAGAGTGATTTTATTTAATTTGATTAATATTTTATCAAAGTTTATTTACTAAACAAAATAAATAAAAAATAAAATAGAATAATAATTATTTTTTTTTTAAATTTTTAGAATTAAGAAGATTATGTTAAGTTTTTTTTTATGAAATATAATTTTTAATATTTTTTTTGCTAGTTTGTTTGTGATTTGGGAGATTAGGAGTTTGAACTCTAGTCACTAGAATAAAGCTCTTATAACAGAATTGTCGATCACAATCTACTCATTTAAAAGTACTTATATTTTATGCTTTCAATTTAATAAAATTTTCAAAAAATATCACTTTATTTTTATTTTTAACAGAGTACATACCATACCTTGTATAACTTGTTAATTGAATAGAATGCTTTAGCCATAAGGGTCAAAAAATATTACCTTCTTCATATGTAATGAACTACTCCACTTATATATATTAGCACAGCCACTTAACTTGTGGTTGGTGAACACCCATAGGTCATAACTTAAATGTCATGGGTTGTCTGCTACAAACTACCCATTATCCATGCAACAAATAAGAGTTAGCTACTCTTTTACCAGTTATACATGCATCAACTATTAGTCTTTTTTTATAACTGCTATAAAATCAATCTGGACAGTACACTTGTCTCATCCTTGTGTAATCGAGAAAAAAGTATAGGTCATGGTCATTTTTGAAGCCACAGAGACTTAGAAATAAATTTAAACCATCAATTGAACAAACAAAAAGCTATTAAATTTTGTAAAAAAATAAAATTAATTTTATATTCTTTAAAAGCAAAAAATCTATTTTATGATTGGCCTATAAGCATGAAGTCACTATTTTTCTCTGATCAAAGTAGAATTGTCAGAAATCAAATTAATTTTAAAAAATTAAATAAAAAAAAACTACAAAATGTCATGGGTCTCTTATTTATATCTTTAATTATTATTAGAAAATAAATTTAAAGCATTAATTGAACAAACAAAAAGTCATACAAATTTAAAGCTTTACTAACAGTTCCAGTTAATTATTTACATTTAAATCTTAATCAAGATGCATTTAAACATAACAATATACGATGAATCCAGGCTGTACACTTGTTATACTGGAGTTAATCTCGTTAATCAGCTCAATGAAACCCAAAATATGGGATATTAACACCTATATAAAAGCTGTAAATAATTTAAAATATGTAATATAAGTGTTTGTTTGTTTTAGATCCTTTAATGATTAGTATTTTATCTTAAATTAAATTAACTACAACCATCACCAAAAATATCAAATATTTCATCAAAGTTGTAGACAGAATACAGCTTAAATTAATAAATTCATGAAGAACACAATACATGACTTTGCTTATTACATGAGGTTGGCTGTAATAAGGTTGAAGCCAGGACATATGCTTCCCCTCAGACACATACAGTAAAAGTGGTGGTGATTCAATTGATCTTTCCAATTTCTGAATAAAATACAGTTGAATATTTGCTTCAACATTACATACCAAATATAAAAACCTAACATAGATTTGAGGATCATAAGTCTACAGTTACTGCTGTTGCTGCATTTCCTTTAGGATGTTGTGTATCATCAGAATACCATCCGTGCCTTGAATTGTCATACGTTTCTCCATCAGCCCACAGAGCATAAGCTTCCTCCCCATGAACTGCATCATCTCCTATCAAAATTTCCTCGTCTGGCATTCTTAATGGTATGAATATTTTGATGAACAGTATGATAATGGTTGTGACAACAATGTTCCATCCTATGACAAAACTAGCTCCCACAATCTGTTTAATAAATTGCATACCACTGCCATAAAATGCTCCCTTGGAATTCGTTACCGAGAGGAAAAGTGAACAGAGAGTGGGCTCTGCGAATAGGCCAGTGAGTGCTCCACCCAACACTCCTGCAACTGCATGTGTGTGGAATACACCCAATGTATCGTCAACTTTCTGTAACAGGGCTGATCTTTTGTGAAGCACCATCATTGTGAACCATGGAATACTGCCAGATAGCACTCCCATCACAATTGCAGCCCATCCTTGGACAACACCTATACAAGGGAGAAAAACCAAAAAAAATTACTGTTATTGATTCTTTGTTTTCCACTTTTGCATTCTGTACTAAGACATTGTACACTTAAAGCTAGCTTCTTCTCCATGCTTTGTACTTGTTCAGGAAGATGGGTATTTGCCATTCTATAAAAGCAGGGTATCTATAATGAACTCCAAGTTAGTTAATCAGGGTAGGTCCATTTTAAGCTTTATAATATTTCTATTTAATATCTCATTTTATATATTTACGATTGATGTACATGTCCAATACCTCTGTTTCAACCCACAAGCTTTGGCTGTCCAATAACCTTTAAGGTTTATTAAGCGAAATTCTAATGCAATTGGGGTATTTGAACTTGTACAATTTCTTCTATGGTCAAGCAAGCCATCCATAAAAATAAAAAATTACGTCGTATACTAGCACTGAACATCAATTGCTCGCCCTGCTGCACTAAATTGAGGAGCCCTGAGTGGGCACCAATTCAATGTTAACCCATTGGGGTATTTGAACTCTATTGGCAAAAATATTTATTTCAATGTTAATATCATATAGAGTATAGATCTGGTAGCTCTATTTTTTACTTTATATAGGAGTGTTTATATTAGGTTTACATAACAAATCTTTATCCACTCGATAAAACATCTCAATCATAATCATAATATAGATGCACCTAGTTACTCTAGGTGCAGCAAACATGAAAACTTCATTTCTTAGTTGTAAGTTGTAACCAGGAAGATTTCTCATTTGAAAATCGAAAGAAAGGACAGCAACCGGTTTCTATAAAACAGGAGGAAATTTTAACATAGAAAAAGCAAAGACAGGCATGCCTAATGTGAAGTAAATATATACTCATTGACTGCAGTCATTAGGAGTTAGTTCAAGCGTAACAGGACAGAACCCAAATCCACAGGAGGATGTACAGAACCAGCTCCTGAAATCTTCCTTTTATTAGTCAAACTGCTAATTATAGAAATAAAAAATGGAAATGGAATCGCCCTTACCAGCACCCGGGGTGATGCAGACAAGTCCAGTTATCATGCCCTGAATAGCTCCAATGACTGATGGTTTCTTGAAAAATATAACATCCAGGCAAGTCCATACAAAAAGGCTGGTAGCTGCACATATGTTAGTATTCAGGACCGCCATGGATGAAACAACATTGGCAGCATAAGGGCCACCTCCATTAAAACCTGACCAACCCATCCACAAAAGTCCTGCCCCAGCCAGCATAAGCAACACATTGTTGGGAGGAAATCTCTCACGATCCTTTGTGGATCTAGGTCCCACCTGCACTCCCCACCCACAAAATAAACCAGTCAGCATACCTAATCAATGTTATAGACTAAAAAATGAACAGGTTGCAAGGAATCCTAAGAATTGTGGCATACCCAATAAGCCGCAGTGAAACCTGCAATTCCAGAAGAGAGATGGATTACATAACCACCGGAGAAATCAATGACTCCCCACTGAAAGAGGAATCCTCCTCCCCATATGCTGAAAGCTCCCACTGTATATGAAAATGTGAGCCAGAGTGGCACAAAAGCCATCCATGCCTTGATATTCATTCTTCCAAGTAAAGAACCAGCCAGTAGGATCAGAGTTATGGCCGCAAAAACGAACTGGAAAAACACAAGGGTAGCCATAGGAAAAAAGGGCTCGAGAGCTGCTGTCTCCACAGTTCCATTCTTATAATAGTGGATTGTTTCAGGGACTTTTGCTTGTTGAATGAGAAACTTTTGGCCAAGCGCAGGTCCCGCCTTACCCCAGAAGGGCAGAAGCTGATCACCAAATGACATTTCATAGGCCCAGGTGACCCAGCATATCAAAACAGCTGCAAATGCATAGAGTGCCATGAATGCAGAATTGATGGCCCATTTCTTCTTCACAATGCTTCCATATAGAATAACAAGGCCTGGCATGCTTTGCATTCCTACAATGGTTGCAGCTACCATCTGCCATGCATTGTCTCCTTTATTAAGCCAATCTGGTACTGCCGTCCCATTCTGATAAGCTATTGGCAGGTCCCCCATTCCTGCTACAAACCAAAATATTCAACTTCAACCACCAAATTCGAAGCTCTGCCCATAATCCATCAAAAAATATATGAAGTTAGCTATCATAGAAACTTGATGCATTACAAGATTCATGCTGGATATAACAGAGAAATGAGACCTAATGCCTAACCAAACTTAGACCGTTTAAGAACTTCATGTCAACCAATGCACTAACTAACAATAATTATTGCAGAATTCCACGCAAGCAATCACTGAAACACTTGAGCCAAGAAAGCGCATTGCAGAATTCGATGTTGGAGATCACCAAAAAAAAAAAGCATCACAGGATTAGCCATTACAGAATTCTCACGCAATCACAGACAAACTATACTTAGATCTCCATAAAGACTTACCACGTATTCCATGTTATCGACCACTACTTGATAATCAGAAAATCAACCATTCTAGATGCACCCATTACAGAATTTCATGCTAACCCCCCACACAAAAAAAGGACGGAAGCTCCCTACACGGATTTAATTTACATGCTGCCCTTCAATGCCCAACATTAATGCTTGCAAGCACAGTTACAATCATATAATTGGCATTAATAACATGAACTGCCAGTTACCACCAACGAAGACTAGCAATCAGAGAACAGCGTTTGCCCACAAAAAACCAGCGAATCTCATGTAGCCAATTGAAAAAAAAACGCCTCGATCTGAACAAACACTAACCATCGTAAAGAATTTTGTTTTTTTGCATGACTTAGAAATTATCTATGGGTATAGATGAATCCCAAGCCAACAATCGAGCAAAACCCATCATGAAAATATCACAAATCCCGAAAAGGGAAAAAAGGGAAAAGCTCCCCATCCAATAAAGCAGCATGACCCAATGGAGGCTAAATTATATTTTCTCTTATAAACTAATAACCAGTAGACTGAGATTAATAAAATCTTAGGCGCTTCTACATGATAACATATGCATGCAAACGCACCAGCCAAAACAAGTTTACTCAAATCGGCGTCCTCTGACTGTTGTTGGTCGTTTAGCTGATTTGCATGAAGAAATCCTGGAGAGTAGAAAGACACAGAGGAACCACTGCGACAAAAAGGATTTGAAGGCCGTAGTGGACAATGGATTGAGGGCAGTGAGTAAAAAGGGCAATAAATCTAAAGGAATTCACCCCTTAAATGTCTGGATTTCACGGGTAGAAGAACAACGCAGAAGCAGCTGGATTGGTTTTCATTTAACAGAGCAGCACCTGAGCTGAGAAAGGGTTGAAGCTCAGTGCTTGGCTCGGGTGCGAAATCGAAATTGTCCAAGTCAACCCTTCTGGCTGCTCTCCTCCATCTCCAGTGCATTAGAAATACATATATACAGATGGAGCCACCTCTTCCTTGTAATCGTGCTTTTCATAAATTTGCTATTACTCTTTAATTTCGGCAATTTTCTGTTAGGCGTCACTAGGTCTGCGGGACGTAGAGTGAGGGAATCCCGGGATTCAAAAGATTCCACACTAATCATAATTCCATTTAACCTATCTGCTTTATTCTTGTAAGTTTTATTGGCAATGCACCTCTTTTAATAGCTTGGAAGTCTTGTTTGGGCTTAACTAAGTCTCTAAAATGGTATACAAAATTAGAGTGTGTTTGTGTCACAAATTAATGATATTAAAATAGTTATCAGGGTGTGAAAGTGAAAATAAAGGGTTGTTAAATAAAGGTTAAACATTAAAGTAATTACCAGATAGTTATAGTTATCTATGTTATACTATAACATAGTTATAGTATAACATAAACAATAAACTAATTACTACAAATATAAAACAAGTATTTTTTAATAAACAAAAAAATAAAAAAACTATGTAAATCTTAATAAAAAAAACAAGATAAGTACACTTGTTACACTCACGTTAATCATGTTGATCCCCTCAAGGAAGCCCAAAATATGAGATAATATCTAGAAATGCCTATGGATGTTAATATATGAAAATTTTAATATATTACAAGTTACTAGTACACCCACATCGTTTGTGGTTGGATGAGGCAGATAGGAATCAAATAGTTGAGAGATAAACAAGTTCAACTCTCAGTTATCCATGCCTAGCTACATGTTATCACCGACATTCTTTTTATTATCCATTTAATAACTAACAGTTATATATATATATATATAACTGCTAGTTGATGAATAGATAACCAGTAGCGATGCATGGATAATGGACAATTCATAATTGATATATATATATATTAATAACTGCTAGTTGATGAATAGATAACCAATAGCGATGCATGGATAACGGACAATTCATAGTTGATATATATATATATATCACATTCTT
>LPNX010250125.1:0-79841 GCA_001517045.1 Pseudotsuga menziesii | reverse complement strand
TTGTTTATTTTGAATTTTGAACGATTGTCATATAATCAATCTCGACAATACACTCTTATCAACCTCCTCCTTAGATGAAAATGCATAGGTGGTAGTTTACCCGAAATTTCAAATAAGTAACAACTATATTAATAATAATATTAATATGTTTGAATACCTTGATAGGCATATATTTGACAGTGCACATCAAATTACCTGCACTAAGAGAAATCCACATTAGTTGGACGTCCAAGTGCCACATGGAAGAGTTTATTATGAGTTTGGAGGAGTTTATTAGGAGTTCAAAGGATTTTATTAAGAGTTCCACTCTTAAACGAGCTACACATTAGCTCTACTCCCGGGTGCCAAATGGAGTTCGACTAAACCTTATGCATATTAGCTCCACTCCCAGCCAGATGAAGTTCTACTGTCACATGGACTGTCCATTACCACGCCACTAAGTGGGGTTATCGCGTGAGTTCAGAGGAGATTATTATGAGTTCAAAAGAGTTTATTACGATTTTGACTAAACCTTGTGCACATTGCTATACTCCAAGCTACTAGATAGAGTACCACTCTCATAGTGACTATATATTACCATGCATTAAGTGCGCTTATCACGTTAGTTCATTCTACCCGTGAGATTTTTTTTTGAGGTTTTCGATTTTAATAAATTACCTGCTCTAAAAGTTTGTGTTTAACATTTTACCCTTTAACCATGACACTAAATGATGTTAAGGGTTTTTTGTTTTATAAAAAAAATACATAATAAAATAAGATTTGATATATAGAGATAAAATATAGCTTTGTATGCCTCTTTTTTTACTTTTGTTTGAGTATAGTTTATTCTACAAGGTTGCACACAAAATGAATTTTTAATGCCCTTATTTAATACTTGCGTTCATTTAAATTTTGAATCTCTTACGGAATCGAAATTCAACACTAAGAGAAATATAAGAGATGTTTATTTCAATTTCAATGGGAATTTTGGAGAATTAATCAATACTCTTTGAATATGAATCGATATAATTACCATGAGATCAAACACTATATACAAACAGTACACATATATTATCGATGTGATTTAAATTTATTAAAAAATACACAAACATACTCTATAACAATTCTTCAAAATCATAGATTTCAAGTAAATCTATGAATCTAAACAAATCAGTAAATATAAAGCCAAAAATATACTGCATTACCTCTTAGAATGTAAATAACTCTTTAACTTGGAAACTGTTTCCAAGGCCCTCTAACTCCCATGAGTCCTACCTTCCAACTCCCAACTATATTAATGTAATCAATGAGCATTGACTAGTGAGTTCTTATGTTCTTAGAAAAAACCAATGCAACTTGCAAATAAAAAAGCAGCAAAATAATTATAATTTAATAGATGTTTCTAATTTTTAATGAATGTATGGTTTGGACGTTGGAATTTAGAAAGTCTTGTTTTATGAGATAAATATATTACTACTATTAGTAATATAAACAAACAATAGTAATATATTGATGGTTTATAAATTTTATAGCCCTTCAAAATTACATTTTAGAATTTTTATTACCTTTCATAAATGATAATTAATCAAAATTTTAAACCATATTTAACAGTCAAAATACCCCATACAAGCATTTTGCCCATCAAATTCCATCAATAGTATTATCTAATCAACATGCATTGTACTTTCGTTGTCATGCATACCTTCTTACAATGATGACTCCGTACTTCAATGCCATCGTGTAATCTGTATATGATGACTCAAAGGTGACTAAAATAAACATCAAAGACAACTACTAAATGCAGAGATGATATCATTAGAATGTGACATCTACATCAAATTCCAAGCAACATGTGGAGTACTATTGTTGATGATGACCATTAAGTTTTAATTAATGTTGTACGAGAATGATAACTTCCAATCATTTATAAAGCAAGTACTACGTGGTAGCGATTCCCTGCCACTTAGTTTAGGGATAGATAAAATGAAAATATATGAACTTGTCAACATAAAATAATATATACACTATGCATTTTTTTTTAATCTTTCAAGCAAGACATCTTTTAATCAATGTCTTGCTTGACGGATGGAGAGCATTAACAATGTCTTGCTTGATGGAGAGCATTAACTAATGATGTGGACGTAATTAATAATATTTATTAAAATTTACTAATATGTATAATTTTATATTCTAATAGGTTTTATTATAAATTATTATTATTTATTAAAAAATTTGAATATATATTTTGAGTGGGAGGTGTAGGGGATTGTATTTGGGAAATTATGAAGCAAGTTTTACTTGGAGATTAGGAGAAAACACCAATAACCAAATAGAGATCTAGAGGCAAGAAAGAGTAAGAATATATTTGTTAAAGGGGATTCAAAAACCATTCTTAGGCATATGTGATATACTTAAATTCCTAAATATTGCTTTATAGTCAAGACCATTTTAGAAATCAATGAGAAACAAAGAGATTTGACTTGATATAATACTTTCACGTGAACAAGGCTATTCTTTTAAATGTTATAACAATAAGAACAAAAGATGGGATTACTTCTTTGTCACATATTCCATATTCCTTTAGTTTTAAGTCATAAATAAGAGGAAAACTTAGTTAAGCTATGAAGGTTTAAATCCAAGACAAGTTGTGACACTATTACATGTCGATGTGATATGTATTTACTCATCAGAGACCTCATGCATCGACATTAACGACTTGCATTATGGTAGAGCAGGCGCATGAATACATGGTATAATAGGATCCATGTAAACATAGGTGGGAAATCAAGGTCTTTGTTTATGGCACTTTAATCTAGGAATGTGCTTGGTTGTGGTGGTGTCAGCGTTCCTAGGTAGATTTTTTCAAATATGTGATCCATCTTTTAAGGATCATGGCTCTCCCCATGTATGTTTAATTAAATCCTCAAACACTGAAAAATATAAGAAACTTGGGTCAATGAACATGCAACATGCATTGAGGAGGAATGAGAGACTCCTACCTAACAATCAAGTAGTCATATCTTAGTTGAACAATAGAGTTGCTAACTATATTGAAGCTCAAAAAATCAAGTATGCATAAATATTACAGATTTGACCTACCAAGGCATTCAACTAAAAAAAGCTAGAAGTTGAAAATGACTTATCAATTGGTTCGAGTTTCATTGGTGTTGAGTGTCTTTGGCTACTCATAAAAAACTATCAATTCGGTTGTTCGAAGATATGACTATGGATGAATAAATTTTGTAATGAGTTCAAGCATATTTCAAAATGGAACATCTCAATTTCAAAAGTATTAATATGTATTTAAGATTTATAATGTTTACTATGTATTAGTAAGATTTAAACATACAAGTTGTAAACCTCTTAAAAAATTATTTATTAATTATTTGTTATTATGATGTAATATTATAGTTATTGTCCATATAGAAAGAAGATAAGTAATATTGTGTAAATATCAATAATAATAAACTATAATATGTTTTCAAGAAAATTGGACACATGTTATATGTTAATTTATAGTGTTAGTACATTAATTAATTAAATTGTCATTTTCAATTATATTAAATGATTGCAAAATAAAAATTGAATCAATAATACATTAGATAAATAAATTAAAAAAACTATAAAAATAAATTAATTAATTAAATTGTCATTTTCAATTGGATTGTAATGTTTGCAAAATAAGAATTGAACCAATAATATATTAGATAAATAAATTTTAAAAAATATAAACTCATTATGATGTAAGATTATATGTATTTTCCATATAAAAAGAAGATAAGTAATATTGTGTAAATATCTAATAATAATAGACTAAATTTGTTTTTAAGAAAATTGGACAAGTGTTATATGTTAATTTATAGTGTTAGTACATTAATTAATTAAATTGTCATTTTCAATTGTATTGTAATGATTGCAAAATAAAAATTGAATCAATAATATATTAGATAAATAAATTTTTTAAAAAATATAAAATTAAATTAATTAATTAAATTGTCATTTTCAATTGGATTGTAATGATTGCAAAATAAGAATTGAACTATTAATATATTAGATAAATAAATTTAAGAAAATATAAAAAATAAATTATAAAGTTTAACATTAGTACATGTGAAAAATAATTTAAGTAAAAACTAACTAATATAAAATCAACGACTTACGGATGACATAATAACCTGCCTATAATAAGTTTTTATTATTATTAATTTTATTTAATAAAATGAATATAATTTTTTTAATATTTTTACAAAATCTTAAGCAAATAGTGTACAAGATAATCTTGATATTAAGGTAATTAATTTTCATTCTCACATTATCTTATTGGAACGAGTTTAAGAAAATTAAACAATGTGCAAATTACATAAAATAAATTATTGTATTAAAGTATTGAGATAGATTTGTAATTATAATTTTATTGTTAAGATAATTTTAGTTTGGATTTATTTTAATCTCAAATCTATTATGGTATTGAAAGCGATCTAGTTTTTTGAAATAATTTTTTGTATACGTCTAAAAGAATTTAATTTCTATTGGTGGTTGATAAATACTGGGTTAAGATTTATCTATGTTGATCTTACTTTTTTTTGTTAAAGTTATGAACCCACATAGATAAACATGTCAACATCTCCCCATACTCGATTGTAGGTGCAATAATTTTAACTTATTACAAAATATTTTAATAAATTTTTAATATGAAAAATGGATTTATATTGACTTAATATAAGGTTGAGATTTGTAACTTAAATCAAAATTATAGAAAACATCTCTATGTGCAATATGATTTGATTATTTAGCACATCTTTAGCTGAGTGATACCACCTCCTTCCTTTGTCCAACTAATTAAATTCCCTTAACTTACAACAACACAAAATCGTTCCTTGAAAATGGACAAGTAGATTTTGCATATATTCTCTCTCTTAACAAAGCACCACTCATTCTTTACTATATCACCTTCCCTAAAATCACTCTTTCCCCATAGGCATTTTTTTTGGCATCCATGCCATACCAAGATGAGATTTCACCAATTCAAGGTCTGTGTATGAAGGTGAAGGTGAGCGAGTGTCGTCACTTCACTTGAATTGTGAGATGGAGGATGTTCACATTGTCAGTATCTTATGTATGATAAAGGAATAAATTGCATGTAATGAACCGAGCCTTCATTTTCCAAGTTTTTTCTAGTCACGTGAAGAGCTTGAATGCTTTACTTGTTAATCTATTATTGTTATAACAAGAGATACGAGGTGGAAATGTACCCACACTTGCCAATAGATGTTGCTATAAGACAAATGCTATAGAAATATGATATTTTTTCCACAAAATTGTAATAGAAAAGAAAATTATTTTTCCATAAAATATTTTAGGCATGGAACCCCAAGCTTCTTGCCACCAACAAGATTATGAAACTTGAATTTTATCATAATTTGATATACTATGTAAATTTTTGCTTCTTTCAAATCAATTTATTAGGGTGTCCCCCACGGAAGCCAAGTGGTGCCATGTTGAAATATTGTAACTTCAAAGGATATTCTAAATGTATTTTACTGATGTAACCCAAGGGAGATGTTATTATTCCTCCGACGGGGTGTTACTATTTATTTGGTCATCACAGAATCATGAGGTAAAGCCTCCACTTGTGTCAGGTATTTAGTACCCTAATAAATAACATGATATATTGTTTTTGAGTATTCTTAGGTGAAGTTGGCCCAAACAGTTTATTGGGGCCGAGTTGTTTAGTGCAAAAGTCAATTGACAAATATGTATAAATAGAGGGGTTGTGGTTCTTATTTGAACATAGACTCACTCACTTGTGTAGCGCATAGGAGAGAGAGAGAGAGAGAGAGAGAGAGAGAGGGAGGAGGAGAACAACTGGTTTTGGGTTGTCTTTTATACATCTTATATAGAGGATAATTTTGTTGGGTTTTCTTCCCCATGAGGGTTTCTCAAGATAAATCTTTGTGTTCTTTTTTGTGGTTGTGCTTATCTATCTTTCAGTGATCTTTTTTCTTATGGTTATGATGTTATGATGCTAAATGTTATAAGATATGGTATAACCATAAAAACTTAACATGTTATCAGAGCTACCCTAAAAGAATTCATTGTCCAGTCAAAACATGCTACAACTACAACTATTGAAGATTAGGGTTTCATGCTTGAAAACCCTAAAATACTAAAAATAGTAATTTTGGTACATTCGCTATATCTCAATATTAGAGAAGGACCAGGAGCTGAAACTTTCACAAGCCGAAGATAAATTCCTGATGTACCCATTGTAAAAGTGTCAGCCTCAGATTCTCTATATTCTAGGAGATATGATTCCTCCAAGTTAGGGTTCCAGCCTCTCCCAGGATTCAGACTTAAACAGGTGACCTAGGGAGAATTGTTATATCTTGGTCTACGAATGTACAAATGAAATTTATCAAGATATTCCAGAAAGGGCACGGACTGTAATTTCTGTGGTAAAATGTTCAGACCTCGAAGGTGAAACAGTGACATGTGGAAGTTCGTACAAGTGCACTCTTCTGAATAGTCCTGAAATAAGTCACCTTGGGAAAACAAGCATAAATCCCAATTAGTGAAACCAATTCTACTCTAACCTATGGTGTTAGAAATAGGAAAGACAAGTCTACCTCGGTGTGAAGTTTCAGACACAGAGGAGCAATAATTTTGGAGATACCACAAAACAATATCATGGATTTATGTAGAAGAAATTGAAGAAAACTAGGGTATCAGATATTTTGTAGTTCTGATCACAGTTTTGGGAAAATGAGTATACTTCTCAGCTCTCCTTGAGGAGGTACATATTTATATCCAATCATATCTGAAAGATACCTCAATTGAAAAATTAGGGTTTCTCTATCAAACCTAAAGTCTACTAGAAGCACCATTCCAAAAAACAAGCATGAGATTGAAGCAATCTCACTCGTCAAAGAAGAAGTTGTTGATCCATAAGGAGATGTCAAAAAACAAATAAAGATAAGTATTTGAATTTTCTTTCCTATATATGCTGTGTATTATGCATGATAGAATGTTTTCAGTTGCATGATGCATAAGAATTTTTCATTATGCATATGTTCTATGAAATGGTTCTAACCATGCAACTAGTGCATTTGACTTGTAGGAAAAGTCATGTACAACCGCCTACAAGAAAAAGGAAGAAGAGACTTGCTCCTAAGAACAAGTGATGGCAATTCAATATTCACTCCAATAAACATGAACCTGAAGCTCCCAGGGTCAGAGACACCGTGACGAAAGAAATAGCTTCAGAGAGCGGTAGATCCACCTCAAAAGATGAAGACCACCTTGGGTATGAAAGATAAATCAAGATGAAGAAAAGTATGGCGGGTCTTCCAAACTAAAGTAAGAGGCCTCGAACACACTCTAGTGACATAGTTGGGTGACATAATTGATGCAAACCCTTCCAACTATGGAAGAAGATATGATCAAAGAATACCAGTTGATCACAGGGAATGATGTCCTAGGATATGATTCCGAGACCTGAAGAGAAGTCCGTAGTTTATTCCATATGGATCTATAAGAACAAGTGTACAAAGAAAGGGTTGTGGTTTTTCTTGGAAATAATAGACTATGGCATGACATACTCTATTGACCAGACACACTTATTCAGTAGAAGTATATATATCGAGCAAAGAACCACCTGTACAGAATATGCTTTGTAACGAGCTCAAAAGGCACCCATAGAAAAGCACATCCAAGAGCTTGACAAATCACCTAGAGTGATGAATATCTTAACCTTTGCTACAAGTTTGAATATGGAAACCTATAGAAGACAACAAGCTCACAGATGGGTGCGAGAGGAAATTTTTGACAAAGTTCAAGATAAACGGATCTTGGTATCGAGTAACCTGAGATGGATACATAGTAGAGGATGCTACCTATCACTCCAATACAGAATGCAGAGGGAGGATGATACTCCGCTTCATGGGGAGTGACTACAAAATATCTTTGAGTTTGACATGGTACAACAAGATGGAAAGCTTCCTGATAGACCGAGACTTTACCAAGAGTAAAGTGGGTTCCAACCTTCAAGGTTGAAGGAGGAAGACTAGGATATGTCGATGACCTAACAGAATGAACTCATCATAGATGCAATGATGGAAGAATACTAGAATGATGTTTGGGATATAGTACCCAAACCAGAAAGCAAGAGTGTGGTATCTTCCAAGTGGATTTGAAAGATAAAATATGTTGTTGATGGAAGAAAGGAAAGATTTGTGGCTAGAGGATTCTCTCATAGAAAGGGAATTGATTATGAAGAGACACTTGCTCCAGGAAGCAAGGTACACTTCCACCAGAACTATCATGGCACTTGCTTCCATGATGAAGTTGGATATACACCAGATGGATGTAAATACAAGCCTTCCTTAATGGTGTGATTGAGGAAGAATTTTACATCGAATAGCCACAAGGATTTGAAGTCGAAAATAGAGTAATACATGTATGTAAGTTGAAAAAGACTTTGTATGGACTGAAGCAAGCCCCTAAAGCTTGGTATATTGGAAGAATAGATAGCTTCTTGGAAATCGTGGACTTTCTAAGAGTAAATTTTATCCTAACCTTTACCTTAAGTTTATGGATGGTGAACCTGACATACTATTGTTGTATGTGGATGATCTATTTCTTACTGGAAATGAGAAACAGATCACAAATTGCAAGAAGAGGCTAACTAAAGAATTAAAGATGAAAGATCTTGTATTGATGCATTATTTTCCTTGGGCTAGAAGTGTGGAAGACCTCAGTAGGAGTCATTTCTAACCAAGGAAAGTATGTTGTGGAAATATTAAGAAGATTTGATATGTTGGACTGTAAATCCATGGCCATACCCATGGATACCAACATGAAGTTGTTGTCTGATGAGACATTAGAGTTAGTGGATATAACTCGATACAAATAGATTATTGATTCATTGATGTATCTGACAAACATAAGGTCATATATATGCTTTGTTGTGAACACCTTGAGTTAGTATCTAGTTAACCCTAGATGTGTTCACCTGATAGCTGCAAATCATGTGATGAGGTACCTTAAAGGTACGATGGACTTGGGACTTTACTATGGAAGAGATCATGACTATAGATTATATGAATATATGGATTCAGATTGGGCAGGAAGTGTCGCAGACAGAAAGAGCACCTCAAGTGGATGTCATTGTCTGGGATCCTCCATGATCTCATAGTTTAGTCTAGTGTTGCTCTCAATACAACTGAAGCAGAGTACATGGCAACTTGCTCCACTATTTGGGAATCCATATGGCTTTAGAAAGATGATGTTAGGACTAATTGACATGGAGTTGGATACAATAATGATTCTTTATGACAACTAGATTTGCATAAAGATGACAAAGAATCATGTGGGATATGGTATCGAATGGGACATAAAACTCTAGTATGTGAGTACCATTGAGCAATTTTTTGATGTGGTGACCAAGTTTCCATGAAAATATTGGTGTAGTTCATAAAGAATTTCCCCACAAGGAGGAACAATGATGATGATACTATATAATTTCTTCAAAAAGGAAGAATAAGTCGAAGATATGGACTTTCTTTAGAAAGAAAGAACAAGTCAAAGGCATGGAATTTCTTCAGAAAGGAAGAACAAGTCGAAGATTTGGACTTTCTTCACAAAGGAGGAACAAGTCGAAGACATGGACTATCCTCAAAAAGGAAGAACAAGTTGACATTATGAACCCTCCTCAGATAAAGGGGGAGCAGGTTGATAATATGAATCCTCCTGAAAAATGGGGAGTGATGACTCTAAGACTAGCATCGATGATGGATGGCAGTGATGATGGTCTGACATTTGTTTGTGAACGATAGTATCCTCTCTTAAGGATGGAAGGTATAACATTATGGTCATGAGAGTGGTCCTTACTAGCTAAGGATGACCCTGTAGATGTTACTCTCGCATGGAGAGTACTCACATTCACTTGCGGACAATAGTATCCTCTCTTGAGGATAGCAGGTATAACACTCTTTTCATGAGAGTGGTCCTTACTAGCTAAGGATGGCCCTGTAAGATGTTACTCTCATGAAGAGTACTCACATTCAATTGTGGATATCATATATTAAACACTCGCTCAGGAGTGGTCCTAACCTTAGTGGTATGGATGCTCTACGATGATTCCTCATGGATGCTGGGACTGGCATTGTGTATGCAGTTGAGATTTTCCTTGTAGACTATACTCTTACTTGGAAGAGTATGCCTACATGTAAGTGTAGATACCGTAGTATAACACTCAATTGTGAGTGGTCCTAACATGTGTGGTATGGATGTTCTACGATGAGTCCTAACGAACGATAGGACTGGCATTGGGTGCAATCAAGATCGACATTTAGTTGTAGGAAATTCAGCTGATCGATTTCATGGATCATGATGATGGAGGATTGCATCATCCTTGGACTTATGTCCTAAAGAGACAGGGATTGATCATCTCGTAATTGGACCATGTGAGGATTTCATCATCCTTGGACTTATGTCCTAAAGCGATAGGGATTGATCATCTCGTAATTGGATCATGTGAGGATTGCATCATCCTTGGACTTATGTCCTAAAGCGATAGGGATTGATCATCTCGTAATTTAATCATATGAGGATTGCATCATCCTTGGACTTATGTCCTAAAGAGATAGGGATTGATCATCCCGTACTTGAATCATGTGAGGATTACATCATCCTTGGAATTATGTCCTAAAGCGATAGGGATTGATCATCTCGTAATTGAATCAGGTGAGGATTGCATCATCCTTGGATTTATGTCCTAAAGTGATAGGGATTGATCATACCGTAATTGGATCATGTGAGGATTGCATCATCCTTGGACTTATGTCCTAAAGTGATAGGGATTGAAAATCCTGCAAATAGATCATGTGTACTGCAAGTAGCGTGATGGAAAAGGATCAAGTAGTTCAAAGTACAACAACAAAGGGTCGAGTATATATAAGTGCGGCTGCAAAGGATCAAGAAGGATCAAAGTGTTTTCCAAAGGATCAAGAAGATCGAAGTGCTGCTGCAAAGGATCGAAAGATCGAAGTGCTGCTGCAAAGTATCAGAAGATCAAAGTACTGCTACAAAGGATCGAAAGATCAAAGTGTTGCTGCAAAAGATCAAAAGATCGAAGTACTATTGCAAAGGATCAAAAGATTGAAGTGCTACAACGAAGGATAGAAATATCGACGTGTTGCCGCAAAGAAAGGATCAAGTGATCATGTGATGCCGAAGATGAAGAGTAACTATTCCAAGTTACTAATTGTGGAAAACTTCCTGTAACGTATATATGTATCTCCTCAATGTGTTGTTGTAATTGTTTCTCTGGTCTCCTATAGTCTATGATGATGTTGTCAGTAGAATAACCTTCTCATTAAGGGGGAGTATTGAAATATTGTAACTTCAAAGGATATTCTAAATGTATTTTACTGATGTAACCCAAGGGAGATGTTATTATTCCTTCGATGAGGTGTTAGTATTGTATTTGGTCATCATAGAGTCATGAGGTAAATCCTCCACTTGTGTCAGGTCTTTAGTACCCTAATAAATAATATAATATATTGTTTTTTAGTATTCCTAGGTGAAGTCGTCCCAAACAGTTTAACAGGGCCGACTTGTCTAGTGCAAAAGTAAATTGACAAATATGTATAAATAGAGGAGTTGTGGTTCTTATTTGAACACATACTCACTCACTTGTGTAGTGCATAGGAGAGAGAGAGAGAGAGAGAGAGAGAGAGAGAGAGAGAGAGAGAGAGAACAGAAAGAGGAGAACAACTGGTTTTGGCTTGTCTTTTATACATCTTATACAAAGGAAGTTTTTGTTGGGTTTTCTTCCCCATGAGGGTTTCCCGGGATAAATATTTGTGTTCTTTTTTGTGGTTATGCTTGTCTATCTTTCAGTGATCTTTTTTCTTATGGTTATGCTGTTATGATGTTAAATGTTAAAGATCTGGTATAACCATAAAAACCTAACGAGACAAAGTATCACCACTTGTCTCCCTGCTCTAAGCATGACGAGAGTGGCCTAGGATCATGTTAGAAACTTGATGGCGCTCCCAGAGCATGGTTGTTTCTCCTTCACCATAGTTGCACCAGACCTTAGCCTAGAGATCGACCTCTAAAATAGCAAGGAATTTGTCTATGGCATGACTCTCGGGATTTCCATGCCCATATGATAAACATCTAATGATAATAATGAACCAGGTGATCCAACACATGCTAGCACTCGAGATGGGGGTGGTTTAAATGCTCTAATCACTTGAGCGTCCTTGCCAACCTATTTCCCATCAAATCATCATCATTCCTTCATTCATGCTTTGGTATCACCCCATCTAGGAAAAGATCATGTTATACTGAGATAAATAAAGTGGGATTAATAATTTGTATAAAAAACATTTAATTAAAGTTATTTTTTCTATATTTTTTAGAAATGGTTTCAAAATCTGCAAATTTAATATAAATATATAGATGAAAATGACAAATATATTTATGGATTTTACACTATTTAATTGATACATTTTAGATGAATCAAAGTACACTAAACTAAAAGAGCCTTAAATATCTACAATGGAATGAAAATCATTGTTCCATCTCAATCACAATTTTGTTTATGATTCCACTAAGCCAAGGGGGTTTTGCTTATGATTCCACCATGCCAAGTTTTGAATCTAATCTAAAACCTCAATAAAACAATTAATTCCCTGAATCCATTAAAACCAATAAATATAAATCTTGTTTTGTAAGTTTTGAAGAAAATGAAAAACTTGTTGTTTTAAATATTACCTCATCTTCCCAATGATTTATTGTGATGGATTTGATGATTAGATAAAGAAAGGAAAACATATAAAAAAACTTCTATCTTTTTGGAATAATAGATCCACTCCTAACTCTATAAACCAAAAGAGTCACCCCACACTAACCTAAATGAGTGAACTACCGAATAGCACTTCACCCCAATTGTAGCAATAACAGATATACGATTTGTTATGGATACAATCCCGCTATTTTCTATATGTACTAATGACAAGTTGCTTCTTCATGAGATGCCCATAATAATTTTTTCATGATATGATCATCATACATTTTCCACAAGATAGTCGCAATGAACACATTGGCATAGAAGGAAAATATAATGTTATGGTTGATAAATCATTTGATGCACTCCACAAGATTCCACGTCGCTTAGACTTTGTGAGGTTCCTCTCAGTGAGGAGATATGGTTTGAGGGGTATTGTCATGTCAATCTTTCCATGGGATCATGTTGTTAACCATGTCATATTTTTGGTGTCTCACATGAAAATAAACATTGGGAAAAATCGTAAGCCCCAATAGATTAAAAAGTGACATTGTTGGGTTAGCATGGATGAATGATTCTACTCTATAGCACCTAAGATGAACATTTAACTCATCACCATCATGCATGGTCATTGAAACATCGATTCCCTTTAATCCTAATTAATTATCAGCTAATAAGAGAGTTGTAAGTATTACTATTTCCACTAGCACACTTGTATAATTGTTAATATTAATAATTAATTATAATATTAGAACAAAAGAAACAGTGGGATGAATGATGAACATGACATAGATAACCACCCCAGGACTGTGAAACCATAGAAATCACTCTTATGTTCATGATAATATCCAAGAGTCATTCAGATGTGATTAAGAGGTCGATCCAAGAGGCTAGAGGCGGAGGGATTGAACTACAACAGAAGAGGATGAGGACCAAGGACTATGAACGGAACAAAGGTGAAATATAAAAGAGTATTATAAATTAGAAATGAGTGGCCAAGTACTGCAAAATACATGGGAGAAATCTCGTGTCTTGTATGGGAAAATCTGAAACCAAATCTCAAAACCAGAGTTTTCATTACTTTGCAAACATCATCGGTTAAAGGTGGCAAGTTGAAACTACCACGCTTAGTTTTGAGTCTGGCGTCATCTAATATTGACCAATAAACATTTAAATACAAATATTTTTATTAAAATCCTTTCACTATACAGAACTATGGAAGAAAAAAAATTGACCCCAAGTACGAAATGGATTAATTCCCCTTGCGTGGTCTCTATATTGTCCCCTGTAGGAACATAACAATCAATAGAGGTATTTGTTTATTTAATGTTAATATGCTATTGCTATAAAAATCAATAGATGTATTCATTTCTTTAGTGTTTAAGATTACTTTACGGAATTTTATATGGGTAGATGGCAAAAGCTAGCATAAAATTGTTGTATTATTATTGTAATTAGTTATTTGACATGATTGTGTTACAAATTTTAGTGCATTGAACAAAAATAGTAAGATACGGTTATGGCTTAATGATATTTTTCTAGATTTTTGTAGAAATACAAAGTATTCAATACCCATTTATTTGGAAAGCTCATAGTGTTCTCCATGGATCTAGAAGTGAACAAGTTCATGCTACATATGAAGTGAAGTTGTTTGTATCCAACCATTCAAGATTTATAACCAATCTACCTAATCTATAATGTACCCAACCACTCTTATAACAATTATGAGGTGATGGAGTACTTAATTCTACCACTAATTTTTTCCCTTTTGATACCAAAATCAATTGTAAATAGTTTGATACAGATGTTATTAGTGGAAGAATTCTAAAGAAACCTTAATTATCTAATTGTTAATCATAAAACATTTATGAACTCACTTCTATCAGGCATACAACAATGATAATGCTAATTAGATTCATAACACATGAATGTGAACGTTATAGAGTAAACAGTGAAAAATATAAATTCAATAAAACATTTTATAACATAATCATATCACTTATCTTTATGCAAATGTTCTTCCAAGTAGCTACAAGTGAAGAAAGTTCTTCTTAGCCTTAGGCACTTTGTCAAACTTATCCTTTCTATCATATAAGCCTCCCCTTAGTTAAGGCTATCATTCCACATAGGTGAATCTTCTAAGGAACCTATCCATCCCTCAACTAAAAAAATCTATGGTGTCAAAGCCCCTTCTACAACTATCTCAATCAACCAACATTCTCCCCCCTCTACCTGCACAACACACAAGGATTGGGATCCCCTTCGAGTCTATGCATTCCCTATAATTATCTCAATTCCCTTCCAATGCTCTATCACAAGTTTGTTAGGGAATCTAATTGATGGGACTCTAAGGATTCTTAGTTGTAGGCCAGGTTTCCTCTCACAATGGAATAATAATAATTAACACATATTTTCTAGAGTAATTTTCATTAGCATGGATGGAGATCTGGTTCTCACTATTATCTTCCCCAATCCATACCAGCCAAAGGAAAATAGGAAAAATGGTTACTAGAATGATGGTCTTGACTCAATTTCTCACTTTTTATATGCATGCTTATACCTTGCCATGTGGTAGTCATGAGGACCTGCTTTTCACCCTTTAATTAAACAACTTAGGATAATCAATAAGTAAAGGTTAATAAAACCATCCTCATAAATATGGGTTTGGGGACCTTAAGGTAAATGAACTAGCCAAGGAATAATTAAGGCCAAGGATTAGCTTAATAATTCATTATGGTCCTCTACTCTTAGCCCTCCTTTCACATCCCCCACTTGTGGAATCATAGCCCCCCATATCTTGTTCATTATTTCTTCATTTGCATCCATCAAGGATTTTTATTTATTATTATCAAATGTTCATATTTACAACATCTTTGGTCATCCCAAATCATCTGTGTCTAGCATCTAACCTTTACATCATCATATACATAATTACATCATGGGGTTAAAAACATGGTGTTACACAAGAAGCATTGTTTTCTCCAAATGAAAAGAGACATACATAAACGATTGCATTCTCTCACACCTAACTTTTCCAAATTTTATGTTCTCATTATGTTTCCCATACCTACAACACAAAAGGCATAACTTTCCTGACAAAATTGCAATGCAAAACAAGGTAACAAAGTTAATAGTGTTTCATGTTCTTGTAGACATTAGTTGGATCATTGAATAATGCTTGTTAATTGGCATAAGAAAAAGTGACAAAGGATTTTAGATATAAAAAAAACAAACCAAGTGAGAGAATTGAAGTGTGAGAAGCATAATTTGACTCTTGCAACACATTAGCATCTCAAATTTATTGTTTCTTCAATTATCACCTACAAGCACCGTTACACTTTGATTAGTTAAAAAAAAGGCTAGCCCCATCTAGTTAAATAAGGATTCAATATCCATCACCTTACAGTAGCAAATACTAGATAGTTAGAGTTACTCTTTAGTTTTTTTCCTTGATGAACATACACATGTATGTCTCTTTGCTGCCAGGACATGATTTACATAGCAACCATCCCCTTCATGTATGTGTCCTATGAGAAAATACTATGACTCATATCTATGTAGATTCAACAAACTCGAACTTGACCTTAGACCTAGACCCTCTACGGAGGAACCATAGCTCTCAGACCTCAAACCTAACCTTATGTATGTGTTATTCGGTTACATTCGGGGCCCTAGACATAGCCGAGAGTAACACTTCTCATTTTGGTGAAATTCTATGAGAGAATTGAAGTGTGAGGAGGATAAGTTTGAGACTCCAACACATTAGTAGCTCAAATTTATTGTTTCTTCAATTATCACCTACAAGCATCGTTACACTTTACTTAGTTAAAAAAATAGGATAGCCCCATCTATTTAATAATATCCATCATCTTATAGTAGCAAATACAAGTCCCATTAAGATGACCACACATGTAACAATCGTTGGTATTCATTAAATCCAAAAATTTTATTAGCATTAGTAATGTTCATGCCCCTAAATATAGTACCATAGGCCGAGAAAAAAGGTGTTCAAGACTTGGCAAAGTATATCTTGAATGTGTATATCCAATTATCATGGATTAAGGATATTCGTGACCCAAAACCATTTAGTTGTTAAGAAAATACATGGTAGTGATTAATTTCATCATAACCATATCCATAGCCACATGCAAAAGTTAAAGTGAATCAACATATATACACATAAAGTCATAGACGTTATTGTTGTGTATGGGTTGGTGTTAATGCCAAATGATCAAGAATATCTAACTATTCAACACCCTTATATAGCCTAAACAAGGGGATTCACTGGTACATACTTAGAAAAGCACATAATACTCACTAATATCTGCAACACAAGAACAAATCTCTATGTATATGTATAGTTGTTGCTTCAAAACTTCATGATAAATTACAACCAAGCCAATGGTTCCTAGTCCAAAGATTGCTACCGAATTACTAGAATTCACCTTCCTAGTTCCAAGTAGCTCCTAATCCTAGAAATGAATGTCGAGCCTCGTTTTATTTTTGTGTATTTTTCTAGGGAAAGAAATATTAGTTCTAGATATTTTAAAGAAGAGTGTACAATTATATTACTTTTTGGCACTCTACATCCAAGCAAGCAGTTTTTGTCCAACAAACCTTTCGGACTCACTTTGGTGAGTGACACACCCGTGTATATTCATTGAATGTGGATAGCTTAAAGAAACGATACCTAGGTTTTCCATTGAAAAAGAATTGACGTTTTTTGTTGATGTAAGCAACTCCTCTCATGAAGTGGAATCTAAAAACTTAATCAAAGTTGTTCTTTCTTTTAACATAGAGCTTGCATTCTTTGCATTATTCCATGTATTTGTAAGAGTCACATGATTTCTTACTTTCAATTACGTAACTTCACTTCGAACACTTTTGGAAATCCTACTTTGAGTCACACATTCTGGCTAGTTGAATCATATATCATAATAATAATAATAATATAAGGTTCATCCTTACTTCATGATTTATACAAGCATGTACAAATATAATGTACATATCAATAACCTCCATGATCTAGAATCCTTGGAAACCACGTTCCTCCATCGTGGAATGTTTAAACACATTACATCACTTTGGAGGTGAGTCCAAAGAAGCCAAGAGAGGTCTTTGATACACTGGTGAGTTGCAAGTTTGTCTAAGAAGATGATCAATATGAGCATGGAATAGATGAAAAAGAAAGGGACATCAAGAAGAATAGATTTAGGAGTTGGTTGTTAAAGGTGGGCTCTCAAATGTTTGATCCCGAATGGAGAACCATTTACATATTCAAATGTTTGATGAAAAATTAAGGGTTGATTTCATTGGCGAAGGAGTTTACATCATTAAGTTTCTAAGCCCAAATAATTATAAAGACTTAGTTCTAGAATTTTATTATTACATTTAGCTAGGAAGATCTCTAGTGTACAATGGCCATGGGATACAACTAATGAGTGTTTCTAGTTCTAGGTTATCTTGCCTTCTCCTAAAATTACCCCTAGGTTAACTATTACGTTAATGTTTATGTTTATATATAATTTGATGTGAAAATTATTTACTTTAGAGAAGAGATTCTCTTTTTCAAAGTCCTAGTAACTTGAGACAAACCTATTTTTTTTATGGACCATGCACTTTTAATAAGTAGATACTATTTATTTTTCAATATTTCAAATTTTAAATTTATTTTATAAAATAAATTTGATCTTGCCAAAACTTTGTTTTCATGGTTTATGATAAAAATACAAAATTTTCATTATTTCAGATTTTTTTTTATAAAAATGGGATTTGTATATTACTATTCCCTTTTATAATATTGAGTGGGTGAGGAAAGCAAATCAATTCTTATAATTTTGTATACTTTTCTCTCAATAGAGTTTAGATTGGGTGTTTGGGAGTAATGATTGTGATGCTCCTCATCCATATTTAAATCTAGCTTGCTACATATTATAATAAACATTGGGGATACCTTCATTCTTTGTGAATAACAAATGTTTGTTCTTTTCATGGATGTAATCCGGAACCCCAATTAACCACACTTAAAAAAATTGTATACTTTCCAATGAAGCTAAACTCATAACTTTACTTTAGGATATAGAAACGTAGGAAAGCATTTGTATATATTTCTTTGCGAAAAAAATCGTTATGCCTTGGCATACGTACATAGATGATGTTTTCATGAAAATGGAAAGGTTTTACAAAAATAAACATCCATCACAATTATTAATTGCACATATGATATCATTAGAATGTGATCTATATACGATAATCCAAACCAACACAAATGCAATATATTCATACTCTTATGAATTTATTTTCTATCGATATCCTTTTTAATCTAAAATGTATTAAGTAATAAATTGTATTTTATTATAAAGATAAGGAAGATAATGCATTAAACTTTGATATTGGAGATGGATTTTGTTAAGGCGTATGATAACTTTGATATTGAAAGATGGATTTTGTTAAGGTATATGACAAAATTAATTGGACATTTTTAAGGTTAATACTTTTACAAATTTGTTTAAGTATTGAAATTACTGACTAGATCATGGGTTGTGTGTCTTCTATAAATTTTATTGACTAGATCATGGGTTGTGTGTCTTCTATAAATTTTATTGTTTTCATCAATGGAAACTTTTTTAAGTTTTTCAACAACCACAAGGGCCTTAGACAAGGTTTCCTCTTATCACCAATATTTTTTTTGCTAATCATGTAAGGGTTGAGCATATTAATTCTAAAGGTAAGAAGGGATGGGAAAATAAAAGGGGCAAAAATCTCTACTTTGCATTATATTACTCATTTACTATTTGTAGGTGATGTTATTTTATTTGGTAATGGGACTGAGGAGGAATGAAGAAATTATAATGATATCATTAAGATTTTATGTGAAGCCTCTATTATGGATATTAGTCTTCAAAAATCAAACTTTATTTTTAATAGGTTTGAAAATGATGCGCTGGAATAGATTCATGGTTTTCTACCTCTCCTTATGGATTCTACTAATCTAGGTTTTAAGTATCTTGGATACTTTTTGAAACCGAACAACTATTTGGAGAAATATTGGCTGTGATTGCTTAAAAAGGTAGAAAAAAGAGTGGATAACTGGTGTTACAGATGAATGTCCCTTGGGGTAAGAGTGACTTTAATCAAAACTATTCTGAAAACATCCCGGTGTATTAGCTTTCCTTGCAAAAGTTCCTAGATATATTTTGAAGAAAATTAAATAGAAGGTGTTTACCTTTTTGTGGACTGGCAACAAAAGCAAAGGTGTTCACTTAGCTAAATGGGAAATGCTTTCTTCTCCAAAAACGTTGGGGGATGGGACCTAAAGAATAATTTTTGGTTTGGTCAAGCTTTAGATATGAAGAGTATTTAGAGAGGTTTATTTGGGGGAGGATTGTGGAGAGAAGTTATATAGGTCAAATACTTAAAGAATAATCCAATGATAGATTAGATTAGAAAATAAAACAAAAAAGGGTCACTAGTTTCAAATATTTTGAGTGGTTTGGTTGATTCCTTTCCATGGTTGAGTACTTGGCTTTCTTGGAAGATCAGGAATGGGAATCAAGTCAAACTTGGTATGGATACTTTTGTAGGAGGAGAAGGATTTCTTAAGTTAACTTATGCTCTAATATCATATTTGAAAAATTTCGGTCTCATGTATTTGGCTCAAGTTAGAAGGCCATATTTTAGGATTGATGGTTTTCAGTATTGGCTACAAGCTAAGGATTTATGGTTGGTTAGTGAGATGGATGAAGAATGGAATTAATTTATTCATGGTTTAAATCAATGCGTTGGTATTGTACTTTATGACAATGAGAATCAAATTGTGTGGTCTTGGAATGTCTCTACAAGACATGTGAGTGTTAAGTTGGCTTAGGAGGCTATATCTTTCTCTAAGGTGGATTATGCAAATAGATGGTGACATTAAATTTTATGGAAATGGAATGCTCTCTTAAAATTTAAATGCTTATATTGGTTATTCTTCATGAATAAATTGTTGAATCAAGATAACTTCCATAAGCGAGGTGGTTTTGGTCAATCTGAGCCAATAGATCATTTATTTGTTCGTTGTAGGTTTTCCCAACAAGTTTGGTTGGAGGTATCATAGAGCTTGTATGTGGCATTTTGTTTGGAACATGGATCATCTGATGAAAGTTTAGGAAAATGGGTTAAAAATGTTTCCTCCTTTAAGGAATTGCCTCTTTTTGTTGCCTAGGGGATTTAGAGGCATAGGAATTGTCCTCTTTGAGGATGGTCAAACTTTTTTTTCAAGGATAAAGTCAAGCTTAGTCAGTTTTTTTAAAGAAATTTTCAAGGGAGCAGTGGGTAAAGTTTCAATATCAATCTCTTCTCCTTCACTTCCTGGAAATGACCATGTTGAATTGTTTGATGGAGCTTCTTAGATGGGTCAAAGTGGTATTTTTATGGTTATCAAATTGAGGAACACTCACAATTTTATTGCATGGATGGCTTGTGTAAAAGGATCTAATACCATAGTAGAATTGTTCATGGCACTCTTGGGGGCTCGTCTATTTATCTCTATTCAAAGGAATATTATCTCTACAGGTTTTGGGTCACTCTAGAGTGGTGGCATAATGGGTTTCTGAAAAAGCAAGATTGCAGGTGAATTTGTTGGAACATTAGGAGCAATGGATCAAGGTATTATATAGGAGTTTCAATTTCTTATCCTTTAATCATATTTATAGACAGATTAATCTTGTTGTTGTTGTATTATCCAAAAGGGTTATTGGTTGTGAAGAATGACTTCTTTTTAATGAAGAAATTTTGGATGGGCATGTCTTGGTTGAAGGACCTATCATAGATTTGATTGTTATGCTCAGTTTGGTTTGTCCTAATATTTCTCTTTGGTTCTTATATTTGAGTGTTATGTTTAGATCAAGTCTCTCATGAATTTTTCTAGTAGTCATATGATAGTGATGAAGTTTGAATTGGCCTATTTCTAAGTGTTCTCATTTTTGGTTTTGTAATAGCTAAAGGTAGTTTCAGTTAGAAAATTTATTACTATGAGAATTTAGAAATTCCTATGTTATCTTTGATTCAATATTGGATATCAAGTAACAACATTTTTCCTAGATTAAAAAAAATTGTATTTTTTTTTCCTCGGAAAAAGTCGTAATTTTATTTCATAAAAAGAAAAAATTACATTCTGCACATGTAAAAGGATCATGAAGATCCCTACATTGTCACAAATTTACTGTCACATATTATCATCAAATCATCTGTCCCATACTGAACAAATACAAAAAAACCAAATATACAAAACCATTCATACAGAACAGAGTACCAAATCCATGATTATCATGAAATCAATCCCTGCTAATGAATGAGCTGTTGAAGACAAGACGTTCTGTCCTCCACATCTAAGCTCTTCTCCAAAACTAAATGATCCAGGCCTGCTTAATAAAAACGTTGTTCGACAGGTTTCAAGTCTGTAAAGTCTAGCCCACCCGGACAGAGTGAGAGCCATCTACAGCATCCTCCACCTTCACAAAAACAAGGTCACGCAAGCCTTCATACTGCTGACCATACAACACACATATAGATATAAACAAGAACTGTAACAGAATAATAGAAGTAAAACCATCACTGGTCAATCAAAATCTGAACACTGGCTCAATTCTGTGCCTCAAAACCATCATGAAATGGTCTGTGATAATAACTGAAGGAGCCCTCTGGTGATTGTATAGTAATCCTCCAAGTTCCAAATGCCAAATGCTGCTGCGTCACTTCTTTGGAAAGTTGATCGGCCATCACATTTCTCTCCCTGAAGACATGAGAGAATGTAATTTGATTAAAGGACTGCTTTAACCTGATCACCTCCTCCAGAATTGGTAAAAGAACCATCACATGACATTGTTTTATCTCCTTTTCCCAGTCGATAACTAACAAGGAGTCACCAAATATCTATAATGATAGACATCCTTGTTCTAGTGCAAAAAACATCAACAGCCTAAGAGACATAAGTTCAACATAGTTATTAGACCCCCGCCCCAAACCAGCCACAATATGAAAATAATGAAACTCAGACTTGTAAAGGACGCCCCCTCCTTCACACAACGATTGATGGTCTTGTGAAGCACCATCAAAATAAGCCCATGGCCTGGATATGTCAATCTGTTCCGCACGCACAGGTCGAATTTTAATCTTTTTTACAGGTTCCTTGAAATGCTGTAAAATTGCCACAGCTTGTGCCACTACGATCTCCAAAGGAACCCTGCAATCATGAAATATCATCTTATTTCTGGTGATCCATAAACCCCAGGCGAAAATACAGGGGAAAGCCCGGATGGAAGAGGCCTTTTGATCCGACCACCACAAATGGAATGCTTCAAGAACGCTCTCTCCCTGCCACCTTACATTGTAATCCAGATATTTGCAAATATCATCCCATACAGCCTGGGAATACCGACAGTGAACAAATAGATGAGAAATGGTCTCCTCCGCATCCCTACATAAGGAACAAATCCCCGGACCCTGTAGAAAACGTTTTTGCAGTATGTCCCAGGTTGGAGCTTTATTTTCCAAAATAGCCCAAAAAAATAATTTTGCTTTACCCGGACACTTTAATTTCCACAGAATTTTCCACCACCACACCAAATCCCTGTTATGTGCTTCCACATTCAGCTAAATATATCCATATTTTGGGGAATATGATCCAGAGGGTTGATGATCCCAGATTAGTTCATCAACCCTATTATTCAAACGAATATTCGAATGTCTTAAAATTTGCAGAAAATCCTCCCAATCTCCCTGCAACTCATCAGGAATATCAAGACGCTGTGCTGAAATCCACCCTTGATGCCAGAGAGTAGATGATCCAGGATCCTCTACATCAGCCAAAAAATGACAGCCTCTAGCAGCCAAAATATTCCACAAAACCTCAGGAAGGACATGTGCTCCCCTACATCCAACCCAAGGGTCCATCCCAATACGAATGAGTCGCCCATTGCCAATCCTCCACACTAATCCAGAACCTACCAAATTAAAATGCTGCACCACCGCTTTCCAGACCACAGAGCAATTTTCCCTAGACTTGTTGCCCAACGTTATCTATTCAAGAAGAGTGAGAGGGGAAATATATTTATGATATACCACTCTTGTCCAAAGACTTTGTGTATGAATAAGACGCCATGACACTTTGGCCCCCAATGCTTTTGCAAATAGAAATATATTCTTTAATCCCCATCCTCCCAGTGCTTTTGGAACAGCAATTTGTTCCCACCTGACCCAAACCAATGCTCTATTATCACTCTTACCCTTCCAAAGAAAGGCAAAACACAACCTTCGGATCTGCTCCAAAACACCTTTGGGGATCCAAGCTAGAGACAACCAATAAACCGGTATAGCTTCCAGAACTGATTTAACCAATACCAGCCTTCCTACCCGAGAAAGCCATTTATGACTCCATCCATGAAGATGCTTTTCTAATTTTGCTAATAACCAGCGCCAATCAGCCTTCAAATAAGCATTCGGTTTCAAGTAAAAAAAATATATTTTAAACTGTCATCAATATCCAATGTCCTGTAAGGCAGTCTGTTTTCCAATCTTTGTATCTCCTGCTCGGTTAAATTAGAGCATGTGATTGTAGATTTGTCAATATTAACAACCATACCCGCTGTGACTTGCACTAAATTGAGACCTTCAACCACCTTATCAATATCCTGTCTCGTGCCATCACAAAATATCAATATGTCATCAACAAAAAGAAGATGTGTAATATACAATACCTGTGTGATGGAGATGCCTCGAAAGGAGCCATCAGCTTTTGCATTCAGAATGAAATGACTGAGTCCTTCAGCAATAAGGAGAAACAACAACGAAGAGAGGGGGCATCCCTGATGTAGACCCCTTCCTGCTTGGAAGAAAGGACTAGCAGAACCATTGATCAGTACAGCAAAGCTCACCGTAGTGATGCAGGCCATAATCCATCTTATAAATTCATAGCAGAACCCCAGGTGAGTTAGAAGCATCCGGAGATAGACCCAACTAACCCTATCATATGCTTTTGAGAGATCAATCTTAATCACGGCACCCTTCTGTTTCTGCACTTTCAGAGTGTGTAATCCTTCCTGTGCAACACCAATGGCCTCATTAATTTGACGGCCTTCCAAGAAACCAAATTGCTCACTAGATATATGCTGAGACAAAATATTCTTGAGTCTCTTTGCAATAACCTTAGAGATGATCTTATATATACAATTGCATAGAGCGATAGGTCTGAATTCTTCAAAACTGTCAGGCTTATCATTTTTTGGAATAAGAGCTATAAAAGTGGAGTTGAAGGGGCCATGAATAAACCCAGCCTTGCGTGATTCTTCAACCACATTCAATAATTCCTCCCCGAAGAAATCATAGAATCCTAAGAAGAATTCTATAGGCCATCCATCAGGCCCTGGGCTTTTATCTTTTTGAAAGGAATGCACTATCAGCGAGAGTTCAATATGCGACACCTCCTCCATCAACAGCCTATTATCTTCCTCCCCCACAAAACGAGGGAAGAGCTAAGCCACCTGAAGAACCTCCGCAATGGAGGCCCCAGGTTGAGCAGTGAATAAATCTCCAAAATGTCTAACACCCAAATCTGGCAATCCATCAAAGCTGGAGACCTGTTCCCCTTCGGCTGAAGTTAATTCCCAAATTGAGTTTGTGAATTTTCTCCCCTTAACATATGCTTGAAAAATTTTTGAGTTCTCATCACCGCATTGAAGCCAAATCGCCCTACTTTTCATCCTCTACATCGCTTCTATCTCACAAAGAATCACATTCCTTCGATTTTCCCACTCCATCAGCTCACCTTTTTGTTGATCGTCTAGATAACCCATTCCCTGACTATTAAGAATCCTATCAATATTCAACTCAACCTCCCGCAGAGTCTAATCATCTTTCACCTTTTTTTCATGAGCCCAGGAAATAGTGACCTCTTTAATTCTCTTAAGATTATGATGAAAGTGAACTCCCGCATGCTCTTGAGAATCTGGTGGACGATGGACCCACTGATCCTGTACCAGCTTAAGAAAATCCTCCTCCTTCAGCCAGCTAGGATTGAATTTGAACGGGCTTGGAGGTTTTTTCCTTCTACCTCTTAATTCCAGAAAAATGGGGCAGTGGTCAGAAATCCCACCTAACCCTACCCACTTCCTGACAACATCAACCCCCAGAGCCAATACTTTGGCCACCAAAAATCTATCTAGTCTTTTATCCACCCTTTGATCCCCTGCTCTCTTATTCCTCCAAGTTGGGGTTAACTTAGGAGGTAGAATATCAAGAATATCCTTCCTGGCAAAGGCATGAATGAAAAAATTTGCTAATGAATCCGTAACAGCTCGAGGCCCCCACACTTCAGAAGACCCTAGGGTAAGGTTGAAATCCCCACCCAAAACCACCTCCCTTCCTTCAAACAGATCCATACTTAACAAGGAGTCCCAGAATCCAACCCTATGTAAATATGGCCCGTAGATATTGAGAACCGTGAACATCCTACCAATCTCAGCATCCCAAAATTCCAAACCAACACCAGAAGGGATTCCCCATGAACTAGCACACCTGCAGCTCTTCACCTTCCACCCCGAGGCCAGCCCTCCAGAGCGTCCCCGAGCATCCACTCCAACAAAATTCCAGCCAGGAAGCAAAGATTCTAAAGACCGCACTACATCCTCACTACCACCCAATGTTTCTTGCAACAGTAAAGTATCCGGTTGATTTAAATCCACCAACCTCCTTAGCGACCATTTTTTAATGGGACTCGCCAACCCACGATAGTTGAAGGACAAAATAATCATGTGGAACCCCCTTCCTGGGCTTTCACATCTCTAAGTGCCCACTCAATTGAAGATTGTTTGCCCATCACTACATCCACTATAGCCCGATATTGAGCTTTAGACAAGAATGATTTTCTACCCCGACTTTTCCCCCCAACACCGTAAGCCAAGATAGAAAGTCCCTTCCCCCCCGATCCTTCTACAGAAATCTCCCTACTTCGAAGAGAATAACGTATACTTCGGCCCTCAGAGCTAGTAGAATAATTGGTTGAGACAATGGATGGCGTGTAACAACCATCCACTTCAGGCAACAGACATGGAGCTACCGAAACTTTAATGACTCGACTGGCCGAGGAACTCGCAGATGAACCCCGTCGAATAATGGACGGCTCCTGTAGCTTTCTGGAGTTGGCCCGATTTGTTGGATTCAGAGTACACACTCGCTCAGCAACTGGATCCACACCCCCAGTAATCTCCATACCAATATGCACCAAAGGTGGCACATATACCTTTGATCCAATCAGCCCACTGGTGTCAGATGGTACCACACAATCAGAGGTCACCCCCCTTCAATAACCAGTTCACCACCTTCAGCCACCATCTCCATAGAAACCACCTTCGACATAGTATTTGCCCTTCCTACAACAACTTCATCGCTCAATGGCTTACTAGCCCAAAAAGGTAAAGGGCAACTGGCTACCAAATGACCATGAACATGGCAACGATGGCACCTAAACGGCACCCCCACATAATCCAGAATTTGAACAAAGTCCCCATCCATGGATTGAACATTTATCTCAGCAGAGAGCCCAAGCCGAAGGTCGATTTTAACCAGAATCTTAGCCACTGTGTACTTGCCAGTCTCATGAAAAGAATAATCCGAACAGACATATTCACCAAGATAATTCCCAATCTCGGCAAACCAAGTTTCATTCCACAAATTCATGGGGAACCCTGGAAGCTTCACCCACAGCGGTTCTTTATCAATTTTTTCCGTTTTTGAGTCGAAAAAGGGTGACCATCTTTTCAAAACAATAGGAACGCCCAGCATTGACCAATGTCGACTTAACACTGCATCTACCTCCCCTTTATTTTTTAGAATGAAGGAAAACCATCCTTTTGTCAAAACCCGGATTTCAGGGGCTGATGACACCAAATGCTTCCACTGCTCAGCCGCCCAACGCTGAAGGAAACCTCGACCAAACCTATTACCCCGAACATGACCAACCACAGCTGTAGGAGAGAAATCTTCCGCCTCCTCCATCGATACATCCACTCCCAGCACTAACTTATCCTTTCACTTCCGATCTTTTATAGTCTTAGGGAGTTTTTTATGTAAGACAACCTTCTCTGAACACCCTGTTCGAGGAACTTTCAGTGATTCTACTCCTGGTAAAATAACTCCACCTCCCGAGGAAACTGCAACTTGTCCACTGGAAAAAAGAGTCCTGGGACATTCTGGTCCTCCACAACCCTGTCCCAGGCCATAGCCCTGGAGAGGCTCCAAGCCAACCAAACTGCCAACCGAAAAGGAACCCAATCCAATACCCTGTTCTGCACGCTGATCTTCTGAAGATAAGGGGAAGTTAGAGTAAAGCCCTTGTTGAGGTTGTAGATTCCGACTCAGAATGCCAGCTAAGTCTAGTCTGTCAGCATCCAAACCATCAATGGACCTAAGAGTCACCTATAAACCCTCCAGCCCCATAGAAGCTATCGGAGAAGCTACCCTGACAGAAGTAGGTCATTCAATGAAATGCCCGTCCAAGCCCAGCTCACCCTCGGGCCTAGAAAGGACCTCTGACCCCATTCCTGACATGTCAGGACCAAATAAAACTCCCGACCAAACCATCTTAGCATTAACATCCCCACCAACAAAAATTTCTCCTTCAAGAACCCCATCTGAGGTGTAATCCACCTCTTCCTCCATGCCACCCCAGACGGCCCCTCAAAAATGCCAGATCACCAAACCCTAGCACCAAACAAGCAAAAATCTCCTCTGACAAGACAGAAACTCCACCAACAAAACTCCCACCAGAATCACCACACAAAACCACCAAAAACTACCCAGGAAGTAGCTGTAGCTCACCCTCACCAAGCAGACCAGTCAATGCACCCATGTCCTATGCTTGACAGACCAACAAGACCGACCATTGCCTGCAAAAAATCAAATCCACAACACGGACCCAATATGGGCAATCTAGAGCCGAGAACAACCTGCAAATAAAATCAAAGCAATCTTGGAACGAAAATCCTCAATTCCTTTGTCTCGATCTCTTCACCTTAAACCTCCAGCAGCCATATTAGAAACTCTCAAAGCACAAAGATCTACAGAAATATCAGAAGCAGAAGATGCCCAACTCTGAATTCAAAGAATCAAACAAGAAATTGCACCCAGGCAATAAAAAATCCACCACCGATTCAATACAGCTAGGGACAAAGGCCACCTAGCATGTAGTCATTGCCTGAACAATAGAAGAACCAAAACGATGGCACTACCACCGATTCTCTGAGCAATGATAAAGTTGAATAACTACACCAGGGTTTGCAAACTTCTTGGAGCGAAAAAACGATCAAAAAAAAAAAATTTGTATTTTATAAACATTGTAAAATTTAATAAAATTTTCTAATATGAAATTGAATTAATGCTAAGTCAAATCATTTTGACTTACAAATGAAAAGTATATTCCATGTGTTAGTGGGGATTAATAAGTACATACTCCATTGTAAGGCCAATGAATTGATGTTCTATAATTCACGTATTAGATAGAGACCAATAATGAGGCAATTAAATAAAATTTACAAAATTCACTTGAGCATGAATTGATATTGTAGCAACAAGATATGCATAGAAACATGTATGCTTTTCTTTAAGTTTAAGTAGATAAAAAGGAAAGGGGTCAAAAAAAATTATCTATCAAATGTAAATGGTTATTAATGACATGGAGTTGGATTGCAAAAATTGAAGATGGCATTTAACTTAGCAAAGAAGATTTTAAATTCATATTATCTCATTACACATTGAGCACAAGGATATATATGTGGTAAGTGTAGAAATTTTGGTTTAACTTGGATCGTAATTAAACCTCGTCATTAGAAACAAATAAAAGAACACTAATTATACATATTCCTTAATTGATATAGTACAACAATATTGTTTGAATACATAACAAATTAGGAGAGGTTCACCTCGTAATTTGTTGGTTTGCCAATTGGGAAAACAATGTGCACCAACTTGGCTAGGTCAGTTTGTGTGAGCTTCAAGAATTATATATGCACTAACACCGCCCCTTAACTTAAACAAATGGAGTAAACATAAGAAAAAATAGGGTCCTAACAATCAGGTCTACTTAGGTACCCAATTACAAAACTCTCATAAATAGAGAAAATGAGAACCAATAGGAAAAGACCCCTCCCCAAAAGAGATATATGATGGACCCTAGATTTGTTATATTTTTATCATATTGTCCCCTCTTTATAAACCCTTTTCACCCACCCATAACCCTATATAATTCCTTTCAATGCTCATATGTGAGATTTAGACTCAAGGTATTTTCCATTACATTTCTTAGTGTTTCATTGGATTTCTGATTAACATTAGGGGGACTAGTGTATTTTTCATTTGCTTGGAGTAATGACTCATTTGTGGAAAAGATTCTACATGTAGGACTTGATGCAGAACATATCCTACAAAGCTTGTTGCAGATCCTAACCTATAGGAGTTGCTACATGTCCTATCCCACATGGTATTTATATTTATCTTTGAGTAAATGATTGGTTTTCTACATAACTATTTATTGCAAAACAATTGTTGTTGAACTATCTATTGCTGCAAAATCATTGATGCAGATATATATGCTATTCCAAAGCTATTTGTTGCATAATTGTGTACTACTACAAAACCATTGCTATAGGACATTTTTCTTTTGCAAAATTGCTTTGTTGTAGAACCTTATGTTGTTTCATAACCTTTATGGGTTGTATATCCACGTGAGTTAAGAGTTCATATTCACTTATATCTACCAGTTATGCTATGATTCTAGGAGTGCCATCAACCATATTAGATATAGAAATAATCTTTGAACTATTAATAGTTTTAGTTATGAGTTGTTAGCAAAGATCTTGGGATTATTTATGAGTTGGTTTTGAGTTTCTAATTATTAGCAAATTGTTGAAACCACTTGAGGATATTTTGGATTTGTATTTAATAATGGTTATTTCTGTTCCAAGGAATCTTATGCATATAAGAGAGTGTCATCTATATTCTAAGGGTAGGGATCTTAGAGAAAGAGTCTAAATTATGATGGAATAAACTATGATTTCATGAGAGCTTGTTTCAATATAGATTGTAGTTTTATAATTATATGTAATTTGATTTGAATTCATTTTTGCTAATGTAGCTTTAATTCACTTCCTTGCTTTAATTGAATATTTTTTCATTTATTGTTATGTGTAAAGTTTATTTTCACAGTGTAATTTAAATTCGTAGAATAGTGATATGGAAGTTATTTACAATCCTTGAATTTAATAAAAATGTTCAATTCAATAGTCATATTTGATAGTTTGGATTATAAACAATAACATGTATTTGGAAAGAATACCCTTTACACTTCATTTTTTCAATTACCTTTAAAGGTGTGCTGTGAATTTACTTTCTAGCAAAGTACATTTTTTTTTTTGGGTTAAGTGCCCTGTGAATTGTTGGGCGAACCTTTGGTCTGAGAAACCACGATCCAAGGGCATATAAGCCATCAAAACCACCTGGGGATCGCACATGGCCTTGTTGCACCAACCCTTAGCATGGTTGGATTTAAATGTCGCCTTCCAGGAGCAGTGGGTTTTGATCCTGGGCCGCCAAACAAACGAAACCCCTCTCGACCGTTTTCTTTACCGAAATTTGACAACAAAGTGCAAATTTACTTTCCAACATGGTATGAATTTACTTTCAAACAAAGTGTGAATTTATTTTTCATTGTTTTACTTTCCAACATGGTGTGATTTTACTTTATGCAATTTACATTCTTGTCATGTGATTTACTTTTCTTGCAAATTATCTCTAATACGTGTTTATCTAGCTAGTTCCTTTCCAAGAGTGGTTAATTGTCCATACCATTGTTCTTAAGTAATATTATTGAACTACAACACAAGATAAAAAGTGTAGCTTGCATATATAGTGCACGACATATCACAAGCATTTGAACCCCTGGGGTTGGGGAGGGGTTGAAAATTGAATGCATAGACTCTTTATTTGCATTGATATAAATTAGAAGGTGATTAAAAACCTTGTCAAGACAAACATCAACACTAAAATGGATTTTGAGCTAAAACTAAAAAAATATCTCATAAGCATGCATTGAATGGAGAGGGCATGAGAATGATGGAGATTAAAAGATATGAATAGTAATTATGACTAAATCCATAAGGAGGAGGGACAAGTAACCTCAAATAATGGTTGAATTACAAAGAAGAAGAGAATATGTTGTAAGGCATAAGAATCGAAAGCATTCACAACTACTACATTGATGCTCCAAATAATAGTTTTTGGTTACAAACAAAAAAAAAGGCTTCAAATAGAAGCAACCACCACCAACCATCAAAAGATAAATGGGGTCTGTGGACACTAAAATGTCCAAACATGATGTATGGTTGAAATTTCAAGCTAGAAATATCATCAAATATACACATAATAACTCCAAGATGAAAATTTCAAACTCCAAAGGAAATGAGAATTGAATGCATACCATCACCCCAATATAAACCAATTCTCTAAAATGAGTCACGACACAAAGTGACTAATTAGGTACTCATGTACAATTGCAAAAAATACCAAGAAATGAGTGTCCCTATGGAATCCAATCCATCTCTTAAAAGTGCATGGGTTTCTATCTACTATAACTACCATGTCAAAATATGAATCAATTCTATATTCAAGGATCACTCACCCAAGGGTAATATTGAACAAAATGGTGAAATGCAAACAATCACCCAAGGAAGACAGTGCACACCATCCCACCACAATGTTGAGCTGTGTTGACATATATAATGGAAATGGATTTGTTAAAGGATGGAAAAAAAGATGGAGGTACAAGATGATGGTGATGATGATGTTGAGAAATCCAAGTAAGAATACTCCAAAGTGGCTAGATCCAAGTGACTGGAAAATAAGGTAGTGCATATTCTGGAGATAAAGTCCTAGTGACACTATAAGACTATCTACACAAGTGGCACACAATCCATTACTTAAAGGTGCATGATGAAATGTATTATAAATAAATACCATCATAGACAACAATCCTCTATATGTGTCCCCATAAAAAATAACATGATAGGTACCCATGTATCAGAGAGGAATAATCACATATTTATTCATTCCATGAGAAAACAATAATCTCAAAGAGAGAAATCAAGGTGGCATGAAACCGCTTGTTGAAAAAAGAGCAGAATGCTCTTCACAATGGCTCAAGCAGGATGGAAAATGAAGGCTCCGCTAAAAAGTTATGGAAAAAAAATATTCCAATAACCTCATCACAATAATTTTGTAAAAGAAAAATAACACATCCAAAAACCTCCAAAAACAAAATCGTTACATGTAAAAGTTTATAAATGGTAGCCAAGGAAATTAATCCCTGGTCTCTTCAATCAAACATAAAACACATGCCAATTTCCCCATGAGGAGAAATATGCATTGAAATGATATGTTAGGGATTAAATAGAAGTTTCCAAGGTTGATTTTAGAGGATAGACCCATCCACATTACAATGAACTATAGCTTGGAACGAAAAAGTATGTTCACAATAAAGGAATGTCGGCTTGTAAAAATTTGGGCTCCATCATGAAGTAACCTTGAATGTAGATGGAATTACAATGAAACTATGCAATTTGGCCAAAAAAATGCTGAATAACCTTGAATCTAGATAGAATCACAATGAAACTATGAAATTTTGCCAAATCGACGCTTTATAGTGTTGGTTGTGGCAAATGGTTATATGGAGATTGATTGCATCTTCTCCACATACTCTTCCAACACCATCTTGACCAATGAGATGTCAATGAATTATTTATTGGATTTCCTTTAAGTCAAGTCCACCAAATAATGTTGACTGAAAAAGGTTTGAATCTTTTAGATTAACGGTGTATAGTCTAGTTTTGAATCTAGGCCATTCAAACAGATTGTGACTTAAAGGTTGTGTGCTATAAAAAATAAAATACTGCCACAAAAAAGAGGGTAGATTAGAACCACGATATCAGAAAGAAGAACACCATAATATGATCTTTAATTAGGTCATAGTATTCTACTATACATATAAAATGAATCTATAGTACAAGTCTAATGGTTATGTACCGACCTTAAATTTTAGATACCTGACACAATATGACTTAAGACTATAAGGAATGAAAAGTCCGACAATATTAAGATTATTTATTGTAATAATGCATGCCATATGATGAATCTCTTGGAGAGATGTGTAATGTTCTATGTTTAGTTACTATGTATTGTAGTTTTTTGCCAAAACAAAAAAATAGAGCAATTTGAATAGAGGAGTTCTCTAAAGCTACATGTAAGAGGAATCAATTTATTGTACATGTAACACCTTGGTTTTTACCCCAAAATATAATTATGTATGTAATGATGAAATTGATAGAATCTATACATAAATGGTTTAGGATAACCAAAGATGTTGTAAATATGTACATTTGTATATAATATAAAAACCTTTTTGACTACAAATGAATAAGGACAAAGAAGAGATGGGGGGATATGATTCCACAAGTGGAGGAAGTGAAGGGGGGGATAAGTGGAGTGGACTCTAGTGAACCCTTAACTAATCCATTTTCCTTACTTGTAAACCTTATTTAGCAATACACCCTAAGGTCCTAAGGTCCCTAAACCAATGTTTATGAGACTGATTTAATTAACCTTGTTATATCATTATCTTATGTTGGGATTAAAGGCATGAAAATGTAGGATTCCCTTGAGTTCTGTTTGGAAAGTTCTTAAGATGCATATAAAAGGTGGGATTGAGAGAAAGCATTCATTCTAGAAATCACTTTTTAGGATCTTATTACTGGTAGATTATAACAGGGAAAAGAGATAAAATTTGAGCTTCCATGCCTATTGATGCAAATTTATATGGGAATAGATGCTAATGGTTATTGTGCCATTGTGAGAGGAAACATGGGCTACAACTAAGAAACCCCGGAGTCTTATAAATGGCATTCCCTGGCCAGTCTGTGCTAGATAATGGGAAGGTAATTGGGATAGCTTGAGGGACTGCATGTAGAGAATGGGATGGCATTCCCTATGTTATGTAGGATGTGTGGGAAGAGTGTTGGTTGATTGAGATAACTATAGAGGGGGTTTCAGCACTAGAGATTTGTCTGATTTGTGGGTTGAGTAGAATACTTAAGAGCTTCACCCTTATATACTGGTGAAATCATATTGGGATTTTCCTTTGTAATTAAAAACATAAGTGTAAAAGAGTTCCTATGTCTAGGATAAAAGTCGTTTATTTGTATCAAATTGGAGGAACACTTTCCATAAAGATAAGTTCCTTAATTGTGTTATGAATTGCCATGATTTATATTTTTGTTATGTATTTATTTAATTACGATTTATATAAATATCCATGTGCATGGATTTAATTGTCATAATTTGGACAAATTCATGGTAGGAATGGGTGTATAATTTGGGTTGAGTATTTAACTAAAACTCAACCAAGGGAAAAATAAAATTATTTAGCAAAGTGAAAAATCTAATGGTGAAATTGAGTAATCCATAGTATGGAAAGTATGCAAGAGGCTATAAGGTATGTGACAAAGTGGTATCTATAGGTTGAAACAATGAGGCTACATGGTCTAGAATTGGATTTTAAAGGAAGAATTCAACTTTTCCTACAAAGCACTTGTCGTAATATGTATGAGAAAAATTGGGGAAAACTAACGCAAAAGCCTGTAAAGGTTGAATTGAAGGCTCAATTTAACAAAGGGACTATGATTGGAATGGCTAGGATAAATATGGAGGTGTAGTTGAAGTAAACATTTTAGAGTTTTAAATTTGGCTCTATGAAAATTGGAGAAAAATACAGTTGCAAGATCATTGTTTGATAAAATAACCCTAAGGAAAATCATGGTTTTGAATTGACATAAGGTGTTTTCAGAACTAATATAGGAGTTGTCATGAGACATGGTATATATGGAAAAATAATTTGGTTTTGAGAATTAGTGGTAAAATTTTAACAATGTAAAAAAATAGAGTTATGTCATTTAATAGAAAATTTCCCATTTAGACTCAGGGCCATGTGTAAATTTAATGGTAGCCACCTACTCATGGATATTAAATTTTATATATTAAGCAATTTCAAAAATTTGGGAAATTATGATGTGAACCCCGAAAACCCCACATGGATAGAAGGTTTGACATGGAGGAGCCACATGCAGGAATGGGGCGTACAAGTGACAACTCCAAGTACATTCACATGCATGGGTGGAATCCATGTAGCAAGGGAGGCAACTCGATTATGACATGGATGTCCCAAATTAAATTAGGTTATTAATATCAACAAATCATGATTAATTGTGCAAGGGAAAAGGGCCATGGTTTAACATCATGGGTCACAGCGTAATGACTAAGATCAAATTGGGCTATCCAAATTGACAAATCATGATTTTTCGTATAGAAAAGTGACCAGACCTTAACACGAGGGGTCACTGCATGAATGGATGAGGTTAAATTAAGCTATCAAGATCGACAAATCATGACCTCTTGCACATGGGAGATTGATCATGCCTTAATAAGAAGGGTCACTATGAAACATATGAGATTAACTTGGGATATTTAGATCAGCATATAGTTACCGTTCACACAGGGTAAAGTGATCATACCTTTAACACAAGGGGTCACTACATGAACAATTGAGATTTTGTTACTCCCATGAGATCAACAAATTGCGATTGTTTGCAGTGGGAAAATGACTAGAACTTAATATAAGAGGTATTATCAGAAAAAACCAAGATTTGATCATGAAAAAAAATAATAGCCTAGGTCTCATCACATAATTGAACCCAAAAGGGTTGAGGAGAGAGAATTTTATACCATGAATGGCCTTGATCATTTCAAAGAATTAGATCAATGGTGCATATGGATTCACGATGTTTAAAGGAACCTAATGACATGGAGCACCTTTGTTGGGAGAAATATGACATTGAAAACCCAATGGGTGACATGTAGATGACATGTGGACACCAATTCCACTTCATGTCATGCCAAGTTAGCAAAAGATAAAATGTAAAAAAAATTCAAGATAAAATCTTGTTTTTTGCCATAGTAAGAGCATATGAAGTCAAAATTTGATTAAATATTCGAGGCAAGTCCATAGAAATGAGGAATCTACTGATGCCATAGAGGGATGTTCAAATGTTTATATCTAGACTTTGTAAAATGGATGATTAGTGACTTTTGAAGACTTAAACCAATTTTTTAACAAGGGCCCTATTGATGATAAAAATTGGATACTGTAGTCTATGACCAAGAATGAAGATACCAGGTGGAGGATTTGGATGAATTCCAATGAGTTTGGAGTGGAGTTGTAAAATAGGCCAAATCCATTATCCCAAGAGATAGTCTGATGGTATTTGAAAATTTGGAGGTAGAAGTGACCCTAGATGTCCAAAATGGAAAAAATTATTTAGTCAAATCCTTACTTTCTCAACAATATAAACAACTTTGTTCAAGTGAATTTCTCTCAATTTCATTCTATTTATGAAATAACTAGTTTTTTAAATATTCTAAGCCTAGAAGAAGTGCAAAAAAGACAAAGTGGACCATCTAGATTTGTGCATAAAATGGTTGGAACATCATATCGATGATTTGGAAGTTTCTAATTAATAAAAATCATATATATGTGATATCAATTCCTGATACAAAACTTTTCTTGAATTTTTCCATATTTTTTACAAGTAGTATAATTTGGTCCCTAAGATTAAGTGCATATATAGGAACAATGCATACTTAGGAAAATTTCCTAATTTTGGAGGCTTGTAACTTCCATATCTGAGCTCATTACTGACTACGATTATAGTTATTGAAATGATAATCAATAGGAAACTAATAATGAATAATTTAAGAAAAAATGAGTACTACAGATCTTTCCATAAATGGACATAAAAAACGGGCTTGTATCCTCGATCGACAAAATTGTCAAGTGCGTTCATTTCATGAGAAATAGGGTAAATATTATTCAAGGAAAAGGTCCCATGAAATATCTAAGCACTCGAAAAGTGTTTCTAGAAGTCATAGACATCACTACTCCACACTTCCTACAACCAAGAAGTAATATGAATCCAAGGAATCAAGGAGTAATCTAGAATTGTCCCCAATTAGACATTATCAAACAAGACATGCAAAAGAATGAATGCAAGGGGAGATGAGAAATACTAATCCACGCACTTTTAATGGTGAGAAGAAAAAGGGACGATATGTTGAATCCTAGTTATTAGGATGAGGAAGTATCTCCAATTGCATAATCGATCCTCTAATATGGAATCCATAATTTCTATTTGCAACTTGCAAGGAAAATATTCAATTTGGTGGGATCAACTTATTAAAGTAAAACATATCAATGAAAAGAGGATTTCACGCAAGAAGTTCATAAATTACTTTTAGCAGAACTACATATCTGAAGATTAATATGACAAGAATATGGAAGATTTCTTTGAACTCAATATGGGGCATATGAGCATGGAAGAGTATGAGAGGAAAAATTTATAACGACTGATATATGTTAGATTTATCAAATATAAGAAGGTAAGGATATAAAGGTTCATAAGTGGGTTTCCTACATTTTACCAAGACAAAAATAAGTTTGATGAGCCTAAGACTCTTGAAGAAATGATATAGAAAACCAAATGCATATATGACCAGAATAACATAAGGGTATACTTTTAGGAACCTTGAAGAGATAAGAATAAATACATGCAAAAATCAAAGGAAGAGATACTTTAAACCTCCTTTCTTCGAAAACCAACCAAAATCATATAAACAAAGTAATCCAACTCATAATTGACGTAGGATGGAAAAAATACAGGATAAAGAATAAGGAAAATAATCAAGTGTTGGCCCTTGGGGATGTGAAGAAGATCAAATATATAGATATTGTCCTCAAAGGGAAGAAATAATGATGACCATCCAAAACATACAATAAGCAAATACCAAGGAATATGTGTCCATAAAAATTCCACGAACCTATACAACCTTGAACAATTGACAAACAAATCATTAGTCCAAAATGATTGAGCCTTATTGTTAAAGGTAAGATTACCAATCAACCTATTTCCATTTTAATTGATTCAAGAGAAATCCATAGTTATATTTCTCCTAATTTTGTTTAAATATTTTATTTGAAGAGAAGTAATAATGATAAATCATAGACTGTTCAGTTGACTTACCAGAACAAAAAGAAAAATCATTCAGTTAGTATAGGGTTGTCCGCTAGATATGAATGGAATCAACACCTTTACAAATTTGAATATAATGCCACTTGTATAAATTGATGTTCTTATTTGTATGGATTTGTTATATGCACATAATTTGGTATTATATTTCCATAACAAGTCCTTAACTTGTCATGATGAAGAAGGAGATCAAAATATGGTCAAAGGTAGTCCAATTCCAATCTCTATAATAGATGTTTCATGTTTATAGTTGAAGAAATGCTTTAGAAAAGGATGTCATTTATATGCATCTCATGTGGAAGATCCAAAGAAATGTAAAAGACCAAATTTGGAGGACTTTCCAGTATCACAATATTTTTCAGATTTGTTTGAAGAAATACTAGGATTGACACCAAAAGGAGACATTGATTTCTCTATTGATCTGGTGGCTAGAGTTTCCCTAGTTTCCAAATTTCCATATAGAATGAGTACACATGATTTGAAGTATTTGTAGATTAAACTGGAAGAATTGTTGAATAAAGGATATGTACACCCAAGTGTGTCTCATTGGGGAGCACCAATATTTTTTGTGAAGAAAAATAATGGAACTCTAAGGTTGTGAATTAACTTCAAATAGTTGAACAATGTCACTATGAGGAATAAATATCCTCTATCGATAATTAATGACTTGTTTGACCATATAAGAGTAAAAATTTCTCAAATATATATTTGAGATCAAGTGGCCATCAAGTATAAAAGAGGAAAAACTTGGCAAGATAATTTTTAGAACTAGATATGGTCACTATAAGCTTGTAGTGGTACCATTTGCTTTAACAAATGCATTGACTAATTTTTTGTGTTTGATGAATGACATATTTATGAATTATTTGGATAAGTTTATCATTGTGTTCCTTGATGGAATTCTCATTTACTCAAAATCAAAGGAGGATCGCGAAAAACTATTGAGATTAGTACTACAAGTGTTAAGAGAGCGTCGAATTTATGCTAAGCTAACTAAATGTTTATTTTACTAGAGGAAAATTCATTATTTGTTACACATCATTTTTGAAGAAGGAATAGTAGTAGTTTTATAGAAAATTGAAGCTAAGATGGGATGGAATACGCCAAAAAATGTATCAAAAGTGAGGTCGTTAGATTCTCAAAAGAGGCATGTCCAATTACATCATTACAGAAGAAAGAAGTCAAATTCGAATGGACACCACACTATGAAGAAAGTTTCTTGAAATTGAATAAATTTCTCACAAGTGCACCTATTCTTAAGGTTGTTGATCCAAACAAATATTTTATGGCGTGTACAAATGCTTGCAGAAAAGGAAACGATGGATTTCTTACACATAATGGTCATATGATTTTTTATGAATCTAGGAAGCTTAACGACTAGCGTGAGAAGAAATATATCACACATGAATTAGAGGTTGTTTCTGTTTTACATGCATTGAAGACACATATACACTATTTGATGGGTATAAAATTTGAGTTGAGTCAAACATATCATAGTGGGGTAAATTATTTATTTGAAAAATAAACTTTGAATGTTAGGAAAATAATATGGATAGAATTTTTTTGTGATTTTGATTTTTATATTAAGCATATTAAAGGTAAATATAACAAGGTTGTTGATGCACTCAATAGAAGAATACAAGCAATGCATGCCACAACCATCAGCAAGTTTAAATCAAACTTAAGAAAGAAAATTTTGGAAGTTGTTCTGTCAAATGAACACTACCTTTGAGTAAAAGAAAGGTTATAGTAGGAAAGTATACAACAAAAATATGAAGGTTACAAGTTGGAAAATGATGGAATTTTTATGCATAACAATAGAGTTTATGTTTCTAATTCTGGTGAATTAAAAAAACTTGTAATTGTTGAGATGCATAAGGTTCCATAAGCTAGACATCCTGGATTCCAAAAGACATTTGCAACAGTAAGAAGCCAAGATTTGTTTTCTAGGATTGAAGAAAGATAGTATAGAGTATATAGCCAGGCGTGTGTAATTTCATAGGATAAATAAGGAGCACAAACATCTAGTAAAATCACTACAACCATTGAAAATACCAGTGTGGAAATGGGAAACAATAACTATTGAGTTTATCACTAAGTTTCCTTTGACAAAGAAGAAACATGATGCAATCATGGAAGTGGTGGAAAAGTTGACAAAAGCTACCCACTTTATTCCAATCAAGTCAATTCATAAGGAACTAATATAGCCTTACAAGAAACATATTTATAGTTTACATGGGATTCCTAAAGAAATTGTTTTAGATAGAGATCCAAATTTAACTTCAAACTTTTTGAAAGGGATACTCAAAGGAGATGGAACAAATATGAATTTAAATACATCATCCGTAGGAATATGGACATACTATGTTAATCAAATCATTGGCGATATGTTAAGAATGTATACAATGATGGACTATTGATCAAAGTGAGAGGATTGGTTGAATTTAGTGAAGTTTTCATATAATAATGTATATCATGTTTCTTTGAATATGAGTCCATTTGAATCTTTGTATGGTATGAATCAAAATTATCTAAATGGTTGGGAAAACCTAATCGATAGAGTAGTAATTGGGCTAGAATTGCATAAAGAAATGGAAAAGTAAATTATTAAGATCAAACATAATCTAAAAAAAACATAGAACATGCAAAATAGTTACGCAGTCAAGAGAAGAATATAAAAATGATTCAAAGTGGAGAATCATGTATACTTGCAAGTTAGTTCGAAGAAGAGCTTCCTAAAACTAAGGATTTTCCGTGAGTTAGAGGCTAGATATTATGGGGCATTTGAGATTTTAGCTAGGATAGATCCTATTGCATATGATATTGCATTGTCTGCTTGCATAAAATTTCATAATTTGTTTCATGTGTCATTGTGAAAAAGTATGTACATGACCCTAACCATATTATTGGTTGGGATTTCATTCAAGTGGAACCATAGGGATATATGTTGGTACAACCAATATGCATCCTACAAAGGAAATTCACATTGCTCAGGAACATAGAAATAGGGCAGGTAAAAGTCCAATGGGCCCACTACAACCCTAAGGAAGCAACATTGGATATGGAGGATGTTATGCGGGGGACATACCTGGATCTATTTTGAAAAAAATGATGTAAATTTTGTATATGTACTTAGTTATAATATGCACCAAGGAAGATGGATAGCTCGAGGAACTGCATGGAGAGAAGGGGATCTCATTCCTTGTGTTGTGCAAACATAGAGAAAAAGTGTTAGTTTATTGGGATATGTGTAGACAGGGTTTCAACACCAATGATTGTCTAAGTTGTGGGTTGAGTAGAAGGCTTAGAAGCTTCACCATTGTGGACTAATAACGTTATCTTAGGGGTGGCCTCTATCATTTGAATAATAAGTGTGATAGAGTGCCTACAATGGAGAGGAACACATTTCATTTGTATCTAGTTGGAGGAGCATTTTTCAAAAAGATAAGTTCTTATGGATTTCCATGATTTATATTTCTACTATGTATTTATTTAATTATAGTTTATATAAATGATTTTGTGCATAAATTTTAATTGTCATAATATAGATCAATTTATTGCACGAATGCATATATATTTTAGGATGGATAATTAATTAAGTAGGCCACTGTAATTTTATTTCAACTACTAATATTTGCATCAGATCCAAGGGGAATATTAAATTATTGGAGAGAATAATTTAATGTTGAAATCGAGTACCTCATAGTATGGAAAGTGTGTAAAGGCTACTGATTATGTGACAATACAAATAATTGGAACAACCAACTATGTGTTCTAAATTTACATGTTCTATATTTTCTTAGTTCATTTTACAACTATAAAATCGGTGTGCATGTACCAAGAAAAATGTGCCTCCTACTTCCTATAGTTATAAAAGTTCATACAAACCCATCTAAGTGTACATATATCGATACGCCACTAAAAATCCATGATGGAGATCCCAATCATGCATAGGAAAAAATAATCACAGTTCTAAGAGAGTGACCATAGATTTAAGTGAGGAAAATATGTTAGAAAGAACCTGTGGAAAATAGATTTAAGTGTGGAAAATAGTTTAAATGCCTTGGCTGCATCGGTATGGAAAGATCTTATTAAAGAGACACCTGCAGTCTTTCTCCTTCCAAAAGGATGGATTGCATTCAAATTCACCAATGAGGTAGATGCTAATCTGGTTCTGGAGGGTGTCTGGTGATGGGACAATGCGGAGCTGTTAATCAAAAGGTGGACACCTCTCTTTGATCCTCACATTGAAAGGTGCGATCAAATTCCAATATGGGTTAAACTCCCTTATTTACCTTTCGAATATTGGTCTGCTGCTTACTTTGAGCTGGTGGGGAATACATTGGGTACACATTTAGAAACTGATTTCTCTTATCTGCATTCTGGAGTATGTTGTACTGGCAGGGTTTTAGTATTGTTAGATTTTTGGAATGGGTTTCTTGCCGAATTGGTCATTAAAAAAGGAAATTCTAAACTCTGTCAGCCTTTGGACTACTTGGGTATACCTTTTAGGTGTTTTCAATGTCATGTTCATGGTCATTTAGCGGATGAATGTTCTCTACCCTTTTATAAAAAATCCTCTTCTGTTCATAAAATTTGGAAGGCCAAAAAATGTGAGTCAAATTTGGTTGATAAGGAGGGTTTGATACCTGAAAAGACATCGGAGGATTTGAATTCACATAAGCCTCTAGAGGGTATTATTATTGGTGCACAATCTTCGTTAGCATTTCTTAAACCTTTGAGTCTTATTACTTAGCCTAAGGGTTTAGGTTGGGATAAGAGTGCTATGGAACCTGTTTCAGAAACATCCTATGATCATGTTCAGAATGTTGCTTTAAGAAACCTTGGGTTTGTTTCCCCTCCTAAGGCCTCTCCTGTTGTGCGTAAGGGGTATTTTCTTCGATCTATATTGAAATATTTTATTGATGGGGTTGGATCAGATCATGATCCCTCTAGGATTCCCTTTGATAAGGGGCGGGTTGAGGCAATGATTAAAGCTAATCATACTGTGAATGTTGGAACTGGGGCACTTAGAGCATTGATTGCCTCTCCGAGGTTTCCTTAATGATCCTTATGTCCCTAAATTGCAGGGGTTTGACTAGTTTACCTAAAAAACTAGTGGTCAAAAGAATGATTGAACAAAATTCTTTAGATGTAATTTATTTACAAGAAACTATGTGTGTTGGGGATTTACTGGCGAAGGATATGGAATTTATGTTAAAGGGTTGGTAGTTTGTATCTGTTGATGCTAAGGGAAGATCCGGGGGGCTTCTTCTAGGGTGGAGGATTCGCAACTTCCTTATGTTGAATGCTTGGGCTATGCCCTCTGGTCTATGTGTTTTTCTGCATTCTATTGAAGTGCAGCTGGATTTAACTTTTATAAATTTGTATGGGCCTTATTTGGATAGGGAATCTTTCTAGAATAATTTATCAGGAATGGAATGTTTCAAGTGCCCTTATTTGGTATTTGGGGGAGATTTAAACTTCTCTTTGGGAATGTCTGAGATATGGGGGGTTAATGCTCATGTGGATGCATTATCAGATTTCTTTACTAATCTTTTGAATGGGTTAGGGCTTATTGATATTTTCCCTCTGGTATCTCTTCCAACCTGGTCTAATCGCAGAGTTGGTTCTGAGAGTATCTATAAAAGGTTGGATAGACTTCTATTCATAGCTGATTTTCTAGATAAGGATTTTATTCTCAAGCAATGGATAGGGTGTGAGGGAAATTCAAATCATCAGCCTGTTTTTCTTCAAATATCTTCTAGTACCTCTAAGGCTCACTATCCTTTTAAGTTTAATGCATGTTGGCTAGAGAATATGGAGCTGGTTGAGGAATTAAAAGGGTCCTGGGTGGTTTATGATGCTTTGTCTGATATTTCCCCTACATCCCAATTTGTTGCGAATCTTAAAAGAATTAAAGATATTTCCATTGTTTGGTCCTTGAAGAAAAAATCTCAGGATATAAAGGACTTAGTGGATATTGAATATGAATTGAAGAGGTATTTCAATAGGGTCAATATTGGTTTTACTTCGGAGGAGGATAAATTGACTTTGGTTGAGCTTGAAACTAGTAAGAGAAATATTTTAGTTTTTCGAGAAAAGGAGGCATGTCAAAAAAGTAGGGAATTATGGTTACTTTGTGGTGATGATAATAAGCCCTATTTCCACAAATATGTGGCTCATAGGAAAAATATTAATACTATTTGGAAAATACATGATGATTCTGGCAAGCTTGTTGAAGGTGCTTAGGCTATTGCAGTGGCTAGGATTCAGCACTTTGAATCCTTGTTTAGGGAAGAAGTTGATCTACATTTCCCTAAGATAGTGCAAAGTGTTGGTTATTTCCTTCTTCTATTTCTGAGGATGATAATAGTGAGCTTATGAAGCCTGTTCTTTTACAAGATCTTAAGCATATACTTTCCATTAGTAAAAATGATAAGAGTCTGGGACCTGATGGAATTCCTGTAGAGGTTTACAGAGCTCATTTTGATGTGTTGGGAGGGGATCTTCTGAGATTTATTGAATTATCAAGGATTAGTGGAAAGATTCCTGCGTTTTTCAACTCTACTTTTCTTGCGCTCATCCCAAAGATTGATCATCCTTTATGTTTTGAGGATTTTCGTCCGATTTCCCTATGTAATTATGCTTACAAAATTATTGATAAGATTATCTCTATCAGGATCAGAAATGTTTTGGGTAGGTGCATATCTGGTGAACAATTTGGATTTTTGCCGGGTAGGCAGATTCATGATGCAGTTGGGGTCATTCAGGAAGGTATGCATACTATGCATTGTAAATCCTTAAAGGCTGTTATGATAAAAATTGATTTATCTAAAGCTTATGATCGGGTAAGCTGGACCTATCTTCGGGTTATACTATCCAAGTTAGGTTTTGCTGGAAACGTTATTTCATGGATTATGAGTAGTCTCTCCTCTGTTTCCTTCTCTTTGCTTATTAATGGTGTTGCAACTACTTTTTTCAAAGCTGGTAGGGGACTCAGGCAAGGATTCCCTTTGGCACCATTACTATTCTTGGTGGTGGTTGAAGGTTTAGGTAGGGCTATTCTTTTTGCTAAAGCTAATGAGACTTATCTTGGATTATCTTTTGGAAATGATATTGTCATAAGCCATGTTCTTTTTGTGGATGATATAGTTATGGTCAATGATGGTTCTGAACAATCTCTTTCTTCATTATATGAGATTTTATTGATATTTTGTAAGGCTTCAGGGATGATGATAAACAATGATAAATCTACTTTATATTATTCTTGTTTGGAAGAAGCTGAGGTTGTTGCATTACAAAACATATTTACCTTTCCTGCTGACAGAATTGTTAATGGTATGAAATATTTGGGTTTTTATCTCAAACCGTGCAGATATCTCTTAAAGGATTGGGATTGGCTAATTATTAAGGTAGAAAAAAGGATTAATCATTGGAGCTTCCGTTGGTTATCTAAGGGGGGTAAGTTGATACTGATTAAAGCAGTATTAGAGGCCATACATGTCTATTGGATGCACTTCTGGATTCCAATGGGGATCATTGAAAAAATTACGAATCTTTGTTTCAAATTTCTTTGGTTTGGTCAGCAGAATTCTCAAGGCTTAACTTGGACATCCTGGAAGCTTTTGGCTAATCCTAAGTCTATGGGAGGCTGGGGACTTAAAGTTCCTATTGGTTTTGCTAAAGCATTGGCGACAAAAAGTGTATGGAATATTATTCAAGGATCAGGTCTATGGGTAAAGATTGCTTACCAGAAATATATTCATCCAATGAATATAACTGATTGGATCAGATCTCCTGCCAAAAGGAAAAAGAATATATCAATATGTTGGAAAGCTGTGTTGTGGGATTTTGACATTATTGGAGATTTTCTGGTATGGAAGGTGGGCAATGGTATTGTTGTTCATATTGGGTTAGATCCTTGGATAGGATGTAGATGGAGACATGCTCTTTCTGAACCTATGTTGGCTAAATTACATTTGGATGGATTGTATTGTTTATCTGATATTGGACATCTTGGAATGTCTGCTTTGCTACCACAACATTGGTTATCTGCTGACTTTATTGGATTTAATGATCCTTTTGAGATTAAAGTATGGAATGGTTACTTATCCATACTTAAATCTAGTCATGTTAGGATTACTAATGGTGTTGATACTCTTGTTTGGAATTTATTCAAATCTAGTAGGTATTCCTTTAAAGAAGGTTATGCTCAACTTATGAACAGGGATACAGACCTTACCTGGTGGTGGAAAGTATTATGGAAGATGAGATGTCCTCTCAATATTAAACTATTCTACTGGTTTCTTTTATCTGGTAAAGCATTAACCTGGGATGTTCTTCTCCTGAAAGGCCGTGAAGGACCTAGCAAATGCTATCTGTGCAAAATGGATGGAGAAACTAATTTTCATATTGGTGTAGAGTGTCCTTTCACACAGTCTGTTTGGCTTATTATTGAGGATCATTTCAGACTTAATAATCTATGGAATGGAGATTCTGTAACAGCTTGTTTCAAAAACTGGTGTTTGAATTCTAAAGTGGCAACTTTCAAACCTTTAGCTATCATTGTATTATGGTTTATATGGAAGGCAAGAAACAATTCTTGTTTTGAGGATTTATACTTATCTCTTGCTCAGGTTTCTAGTTTCAGCTTGGGAATGATGAAGAATGTTCCACAGATGCTTTATGTGGTTTCAATCCGAAACATCCTGATTGAAGTTGTTGATAAATCCTTTGCTTGGGGTTTTTTTTATGGATCTACAGCTGGGGATCCCATAGCTTGTGGAGCTGGAGGTATGCTATTTTTTTCAGATGTTCATTGAATTTCCTTTAAAGCTGTATTAGGAGGGGGTACTAATAATTTTGCATAATTATGTGCCCTCAAGATTCTACTTACTCTGGCCAGAAGGAAATCTATGGAAAAAATTCAGATATTTGGTGATTCTGAGTTAGTTATTAACTGGGCATCTGGTAAGTATCGAATTTTGAATTTGGAATTAGCCATGATTCTTCGGGATGTTAATAATTTAACTGACTGTTTCGATTCTGTGTCATTTAGACATATCTATCAGGAAATAAATTCTTTGGCAGATGCCTTGGCAAAAGCTGGAGGATGTATTACAATTGGAACCTGGAACATTAAAGAATTCCGTGATGATGTTGTTGTGGAAAACTATCAGGTTTTCTAATTTGGATTTTTATATCAAATTTAGCATGGTAAAGAATGGGATTTAATCTTACTAGAGATACTTTGTTATACTTTATAAGTTGTTTTTCTTATGCTGATACTCTCTGATGAGTGGTATGTGTTGATGGTAACTATTGAACAGTTCCTGTTTGAGCTAGTTTTTTTATATTGAGTTGGTTATATTACTCTTTGATGAGCAGTTTGGTTTTGAAGGTGAATACTGTATAGTTCTTTTTTGAGCTGGTTTTTTATCGTGCGATGTTGGCTATGTACTGGTGGTAGTCTACTTACAAACTTTATGGCATTCGGTTTTATGAGCTCTTTTGGAGCTTTATTTGAATGAATTTAATCTTTTCAAAAAAAAAAATTGAAAGATGTTGTTGAGACTAGTGTGATCAGAGTAACTTGGTTATCACTTTTATTTTGAATTGGCTACACTATCTATATGAGCTCTTTTTGGAGTATTATCATGACTTGTTACTACCAGCTTTAAGGTTGGGACTTTTTGTTGTTAATGGTCTTTTGGGCATCTGTCAAATGTAAATAAAGATATTTACGAATTTTTCCCTGGGAAAAAAAATGTTAGAAAAAACCATTCTAATCCAAAGGAGGTTGCACTATTGAGTTCTTTGAGAGCAATGAAAACTATAATCCAAACTCCAATGAGAGGTAAAGAAAATCCCATTTGGTAACAAGAGTAAGAGGCCAAAAAAAGGTAGTGGAGAAAACATAGATAAATAAGCTAACTTAAAAGAACAAGGCAGGAAAAACCCTCTCTAAAACCATATGGAAATATGAGTTGAACTCATATAAAAAATAAACCTCAACATAAGATATAGATAATAGAACACTAAACCTATATAGTGTTATTTTGATATTGGTAAAATACAAAGAGAACACCTAAATATATAAAAAAATCAAGAGAGGTACACCTCATAATTTTTTGGTATGCCAACTAGGAAAAACAAGGTGTGCCAACTTGGTAGATAAGAATACTCACATGGTGGATAGTTATCCTAAGTAATCTTAAACAACTATATGTTCACTAACAACAAGTATTTGTTGAGTTCCTTCTATTTTCTTAACACTATTTTTCTATGTACAAAACCATAAAAAAACTATTATTCAAATGCACCAAGTACAATTTGATGGATCAAGTCTTGTCACTGAGAGGGGGGAGGGGGGTGAATCAATGACAGAAATTTAAAAAACAATTTCTTTTATTTTAGCAAATGTAAAAAAAAAATTGGACACATTGTTTTAACATGGAACCCAATAAGGTAAACCACCAACACGTTTCTATTATCTGAAGAAAAAAAATTTTACAATTACAATAGTTATTTGCAAGCACCCACTTGTTGGAGACCGCAATACCCAAGTTTCTCAGCCACTACTGAAGGATGCACCCACACCCTGGTTTCTTCCTGCACCTATAGACAAGGATACACCAATACCCTGTTTCACCAGCCACTACTAGAAGGAAGCTAATACCTCCTTGCAGGAATGTAGCCTACCCTAGCACCACCCTGCCACCCTAATTTGATATTATTAAACTCCCATATTTTCTTAAAAACAATGTCTCTTGTTCCTCTACTTTCGTCTTTATCTCATGCTTTGGCTGCATAGATCTAGATGACATAGACACCTTTCTTCAACTTCAATCTTCTACTTAAATACTTATTCTTAATACAACAACATACCTTTTCAAATCTATCCATTCCCTTTCAAATTTGATATTAATGATTTCTAATTAAATAATTAATTAAAACCTCCTTGATCAAATTTGATCTACGAGCTCCCTTCTCTGATCGCGTGATTAATCAAACAATTCATGTGGGCTTCTTTTCCTCCTCTCTGGGCTCCCTCCAGGCATTCCCTATCACGTATCCCAAATTGCAATAACATTTATGTTTAAGAAGACATTATATTTTATTTTTATTGTAAAGTTTATGATTATTGACCAAGTACGGTCAAGGATGATTGTAATTAATTATGTTGAATATTTATTAGTTAATAAATAAAATATGAGACAAACAACTTAAGGAGGTTGTTGAATGAGTGTCTACTGGCCACTAGGTGGAATAGACTGGGTTGAGAGCAAACTGACACATGGTAGGATCCTCAACCAGGCCTAGAATTTGACATGGTATAGAACCTATGGAGCAAATTTAGACGTATTTGACAGGTGATATATGATTCTACACATCAGCATCTACATGCATAAAAATTTTCTAACCGTCAATTTGACGTCTGATCGTGTCAACCACCCATCACAAATATGAGTACCTAAGTTGGAAAGGTTTTAAGATTTGAAATGACTTGAGGAGATGGACCAGCTAGTGGGAAGTGGCCTATGGCGTGGGTACGATTATTAAAAAATATTACCATTACAATTTTCCATATTTCTGCACAGTACGTTAATTCCCACTACCCAGCATTAATGGGAATTAGGAAGGCTTCAAAAATTAAAATGGAATCTTGGAAGCCTAGCAGGCACCCCGCTTCAGCCTCAGGCCTTCCACCTGCTCCTCAAAATCCTTTGCAATTGTGCTGCGACCTGCCTGCCGGACTCCAGTCTCAGAAGCCATCAATCCAGGCATGATAATGCTACCACCATGCTCCATGAGGATAATGGAGTTGAATAGGCTGAGAGGATAATCCTACCACCAAGCTCCAACTAGAAACAACCAGGGTTCCATTCTACCACCAGCTACAAAAAACCAGAGTTCTATACAGACTAATTTAAGGTACACCGAAATGTCTCTTATTTTGTTTTTTTTTATTTGGGTTTTGTTCCACCGTAAGGGATTGGAACTTGGCCTTCCTAGTGAGCGCCAGATNGGGGGGGGGGGGGGGGGTTGTTCCATAGAAAGGGGTTGGAATTTGTATTTCCTCGTTTGTGAGAAGTGTGAGATGAAGATGGTGGTTTTTTTTATAATTATTTTCACAGGCATGGTACTTGTGTTATATTTATATAGTTTTTGGAGTAGTGACCTAAAGTATGAACCTCTAAGTCGCTCTTAGGGGGGCCTTCATGTTTCAGCATTCCAAGCAGGATTATAACCACTAGCATAAGGCCAAGCATCACAAGTAGTGACTGTGGCATGAATCGATATTTGGTTGAAACCTTTGTTTTTGGCTGGTTGAAACCTCCGTAGGGTGAAAGAGTTATAGGTTCATTGAATCGTGATTTTTACCCTATACCCTAAGCTTCCCTAATCCCTCATCTCCCCCAGAAGTGTCCACTTCTCTTTATAACACCAACGCCAATGACTGTAAAAAGAAAGTAGGTTTTAAGATTAAAAAAATAGGTTTTAAGATCAATTTGTGACTTTTCCATTTTGGACAACCACAGTTCAAAACTTCAACCTTTACTTTGTAGCATTGTACCTGGAATCCTCTTAGCTCACAGAAGAGATTCCAATTTCCAGCCTGCCAATGCAACTATTGAAAGCATGGAGGAGACCTCGTTACGAGTCCTCTTGTCTTTGTAAGGAAATTGCCTTCAGTTTCTTCCAGCACAAACACAGTACATCCTCCAATACAGCAGCATCCTTCTAAGTTCTATCACTTCTAGTTTAGGCGAGCAATCTCAGACTGCACGACTAGATTCCATTTCATCGAATCAAAGAGAATCCTTTGATCATATTTGGATAATAAATAGCAGTCATGCATTTAGAAAATTCCTATTCCTTGGAGGAGCCATACCACTAAAAGTCTAAAACTAAGTACAACATACATGATACTCTACAGAAAACGCATATTCAATGTATTGTTTTTTTCACTTATTTCAATCCAGTAGGAACTGTTCAGTGTTACTGTTTTTTCTCATAGCAATATATTTGAATTGTTCATTCAATCTCTACTTTCCATCTTGCATGTTTTATGGCACCACCTAATTTCCTAATCTATTAAGGAATTGGTTTTCTTTCACCCATAATCTGTTTTTCAAAGCAATGTGGTGAATGGTTCAGTAGCCAGGTGGAAAAGATTTTAGTAAACTGCTCGTTGGAAATTGGATTTTCAAATCAATTTTAATAGTCGTTTTTACTATTTTAATACAATAAGTTAACCTATTTTATCATTTATTTATATTTTATTTTATTATTTATTTATAGTTTATAATGAATAATTTTGACTAAAAAATACTCCATAATAAACAATGTTATCCATTCAATTCAAACGCTAATTTCAAGGCTCGCTCATGGAACAAATAAGCCCATTTGTCTTTTAAACATATCCAAATCCAGCTCTGCCATGCCTACAAACCAATCAATTCTTCTTTCAAACATATCCAAATCAGCTCTACCATTACTACAAACTAGTCCATTCTTTTATACATATCGAAATCCAGCTATACTTTTTTTTTCCTCGAAAAAAATCGTAACTTTATTTGATAATAGAACAAAATTACATAGCACATGTAGGTGGATCATAAGAGAACCACGAACATTTTCACATCTTCTTCCGTCTCTAAAGAGACAATAACAAAAAATAGTAAACATCAATCTTCTTCCGTCTCAAAGAGACAATTTCAAAAAATATAGAAAACAGCATCAATTTACGTGTCTGTAAAATCCCAGAAAAACTGTCAAAAGGCTGAGCCGAGGCTCAATCAGCTGTTCACTCAGGTGCATATAACACTTCACAAACAGCTGTAGTTACAACGGTCAGTGATAGTATCTATAAGCCTCTGAAATGAACATCCAAAAAGTAAACCTGAAAATGACAAAGGGTCTGAGCCGAGGCTCAATCAGCTGCAATTAATTCAGTTGAAATTAACTTCATAGAACGTCCCTGAACCTGTCAAAATAAAAAGGGCTGAGTCGAGGCTCAAACAATAGCTCAATCAGCTGCATATAAACTTCACATAACACCTGCAGTTATACTTCATGGAACAGTCAGTGATAGTAGCTGTAATCCCCTGTGGGAACAAAGATCTGGATCCTCCAGGTGCCATAATCGAGCTGTGTGGCTTCTTTGGACAAACGGTCTGCCACCCTGTTGCGTTCCCAGAATACATGAGTGAATGATATTTTATTAAAATGATGTTTAAGTAAGAGCACCTCTTCTAATATAGGGAGCAGCCTCATGACATTGCACTATAGAACCTCATTTTCCCAATCAATTACTAACATCGAATCCCCAAAGACTTGCAAAGATAGGCAGCCCTATTCTAAAGCAAACAGTATAAGAAGTCTAAGAGACATAAGTCCGCAAAATTGTTAGTTCCACTCCCAAGGCCAGCAAAAAAATGGAAAGAAAGAGATTCTATTTTATATAAACCCCCCCCCCCACCACAAAGAAATTGATTATCCTAGGAAGCGCCATCAAAAAAGCCCCACGGCATCGACTTATCTATCTGTTCTTCCCTTATATCTCTGATCTTACATGACCGATTAGGTGTCCAAAAGTGTTGTACAATCGAAACAACCTGGGCAGCAACAGTTTCCAAAGGAGTCCTGCAATCCTGAAAAATCACCTTGTTCCTAGTGATCCAAATCCCCCAGATGAAGATGCAGGGTAACGCCCTTAGAGATATTGAGTGTCGACTCTCCCACCACCTCAAAAAAGCATCCAGAACACTCTGTCTGACCCAATCAACCGGAACCCTGAGCAGATTGCAAATATCTACCCATACCGCCCTTGTGTAGTCACAACTTATAAAAAGATGAGCAGAAGTTTCATCCTCCTGTCTACACAATACATAGAAGCCCGGTCCTTGAAAACACCTTCTCTTAAGAACCTCCCACATCGGAGCATTATTTTCAAGAACCGCCCACATAAGAATCTTTGCCTTGCCCAGACATTTCAGTTTCCATAAAATTTTCCACCACCATACCAGCTCCCGATTATGGACTTCCACATTAAGCTGAATGTATCCAAGCTTGGGTGTATACCTCCCAGAGGGATGATTATCCCAAACCAATTCATCCCCCCTGTTTCAGAGTCTGATATGAGTGTCCCACAATTTGGATATGAAATCTTCCCATTCGAGCAAGAGGGTTGCAGATAAACCCAGCCTGCCTTTTGTAAGCCATCCTTGATACCACAATGTAGTAGATTTCGAATCTGCCACATCAACCAAAAACACCACTCTACCTTCTTTTAGATGCTGACTCAAAGCTTCTGAAAGTATATGAGCCCCTTCACAGCCCACCCACGGATCCAGCCCAATCCGAAGTAACCTTCCATCCCCCACCCTCCAAACCAGCCCAGAACCGATTATATAAAAAAAATTTATCACTGCTTTCCAAACCACCGAGCAATTTCCCCTAGCCTTGTTTTCCATCCGAATCCAATCCAGAAGGGAGGAAGGTGCAATATATTTCTGGTATACCACATTTGTCCATAAACTCTGAGAGTGTATGAGCTTCCAAGCAACCTTTGCCCCCAGCGCTTTTGCAAATAAGAATATATTTTTTAAACCCCATCCTCCCAAGGCCTTGGGCACCACAAGACGGTCCCACTTAACCCAGACCATGGACTTCTGATCACTCTTCCCCTGCCAGAGGTAAGCGAAGCATAGTTTTCTCATCTACTCCAAAATCCCCACCAGAATCCAAGAGAGAGACATCCAAAAAATCGATATAGCCTCCAAAAATGATTTTACCAATACTAACCTCCCTGCCCGTAACAGCCACTTGTGACTCCACCCATGTAATCTTTTCTCCAATTTGGCCACCAACCAAGCCCAATCTACCTTTAGATAAGAGTTGGGTTTGAGATAGAACCCCAGGTACTTTAGACCTGCCTCCAACTCTAACAACCTGAAGGGCAGTCTAACTGCAATTCTTCTAAGTTCCTCCTCATATAAATTTGAACTTGTAATGGTCGATTTGCCAATATTGACTTGAATTCCTGCTGCTATTTGAAGTAAGCTGATCCCTTCTGCCAGTTTTTCGATGCTCTGTCTCAACCCATCACAGAATAAAAGAATGTCATCAACAAATAGAATATGTGTAATGTGCAATGCCTGTGAAATAGGTATACCCTGAAAAGAGCCTTCCACCTTTGCAGCATGGATAAAATGACTAAGCCCTTCAGCGACCAATAAAAAGAGCAGTGGGGAGAGCGGGCATCCCTGTCTTAAGCCCCTCCCTGCTGTGAAGAAAGGGCTAGCTGAGCCATTAATTAAGACAGCAAATGAAACAATGGTTAAACATGCCATAACCCATCTAGTGAATTCATAAGAGAAACCCAAATGAGTAAGGAGCATTCTGATGTAAAGCCAGTTGACCCGGTCATAGGCTTTGGATAAATCTATCTTAATCACTGCTCCTTTCTATTTCTGAATTTTCATCGAATGCAGCCCTTCCTGCGCTACTCCAATAGCCTCATGTATTTGCTGGCCTTCAAGAAAGCCAAACTGTTCACTACAAATATGCTGAGACAGTACCTCTTTCAACCTTCTTGATATTACTTTGGAGATAATCTTATATAGGCAATTGCATCAAGAGATAGGTCGATAATCATCAAACCCTTCAGCATGGTCTGATTTTGGGATAAGGGTAATAAAAGTAGCATTTATAGGGCCGTGTATAAAACCTTCTTGCCTTGACTCTTCCACCACAGCCAACAAATCACGACTCACCAGGTCCAAGAAACCTAGAAATAATTCAATAGGCCAGCCATCTGGTCTCGGGCTCTTGTCTTTCTGAAATGAATGTAGAACGACTGACAACTCCACCTCTGTAACCTCCCCCATCAGCGTCCGATTTGCCTCCTCGTCCACAAACCTAGGGAAAAGTTGTGCAACATGAATGACCTCAGCAATAGAAGCACCCTGTTATTCCTTGAAGAGGGTTCCAAAATGATCAACTCCCAGTGCAGCCAATCCCTCAAAACTGGACACCATCTCACCTTCAGCCGAAGGTAACTCCCAAATGGTGTTGGAACACTTCCGACCTTTTGCATATGCTTGAAAGAATTTAGTATTCTCATCCCCACATTGTAACCAAATCGCCCTACTCTTCATTCTCCAAGTAGCTTCCCTCTCACACAGAATATCATTCCTCTTTTTTTCCCACAAGAGCAATTCCTCTTTGCTATGAGCATCCAGAAATCCCATTCCACAAGAATTGAGAAGTCGTTCAATAGCCACCTCACTTCTACTGAGAGTCTGATCGTCCAAGACTCATTTTTCATGTGCCCACTTGATAGTGGCCTGTTTAACCCTCTGCAAATTTTTATGAAAGTGTGCACCTGCGAAAAACCCATCCTCCGGAATGTTTTGGGCCCACAAGCCCGCTACCAACTTTTGATAACTCCCATCCTTCAACCAAGATGGATTAAATTTGAACGGGCTAGCAGGCTTGCGGCTTCGACCTCTTAATTCAATAAAAATAGGACAGTGATCCGATATCCCTCCCGACCTGACCCACTTTCTAACCACCTCCACCCCATTTTCCAACCTTTCAGCCACCAAAAACCGATCCAACCTCTTTGCCACCCTCTGAACCCCCACTCTCTTATTTCTCCATGTAGGGAATAACTTTGGCGGAATAATATCCAGCAGATTTTTTCTGGAAAAAGATTGAATTAAGAAATTAGCCAAAGCATCTGGATATGCCTTTGGCCCCCAAACTTCCGACACACCTAAAGAGAGATTTAGATCTCCCCCAAGAACCAGCTCCCGATCATCAAAGATCTCCATTTTCAACAAAGAATCCCAAAAACCCGCCCTATTCAGATAGGGTCCATAAACATTAAGAATTGTTACCACCTTTCCAATCTGAGCATCCCACACCTCCAAGCCCACACCCGCCGAAAAACCCCAGGAGGACTCTCATCTATAGCTCTTCAGATTCCAACCAAAAACCACTCCTCCAGAGTGACCTCTAGCGTCAATCCCAACAAACTCCCATCCCGAAAGCAAAGTCTTCAACAAGCTAACCACATCCTCACTAATCCCCATAGTCTCTTGTAACAGAACAATATCCGACTGGTTCAGGTCCACCAACCTTCGAAGTTACGATTTTTTAATGGGGCTCGCCAACCCACGACAGTTGAAGGACATTAATTCATTTAACAGACCCCCCTTGGGCCTCTACTGCTCTAAGTGCCCACTCAATTGAAGACTGCTTGCCCATATGCACATCCACTTTCACCCTCTCTTGTGCTTTTGAGAGGTGATATTTTCTTCCACGACCTCGACCCCCCACATTCTTCGCAACTTCAGATAGCCCTTTCCCTCCCGGATATTCAACAGAAATCTCCCTACTTCGAAGAGCATAATGAATACTTCTGCTCTCTGAACTAGAAGAAGGGTTTGTGGAAACAATAGAGGGAGTAAAGAAACTCTCAGAGGGAGGCAGAACACAAGAGGCCATAGGACTGAGAGAGGCAGAAACAACCAGCGGAGGAGTACCAAAGAATTCTCCCCCACCCGCAACCTGATGCATGTCTGATTGCTGATGAATACTGCTGGAAGCTGCCCGCGATGTTGGTTCCATCTTGATCGTAGGAGCACCATCAGAGCCCAACCCCTGCCCTTTGAGAGTTTGTAATCCAGCTACTTGAGGCCCATGAGCTTTTGAGCATCCCAAAAATGCCTTACCGCAGTCATCTTGAATGCTGAGTCCCGAAACCACCTCCTGAGCCGGTGCGATTCCGCCCTCTACACCTCCGTCTGCTGTCCGCACCTCTTCTTCTCCCTTCCCCTTCTCATCATCAGAGACTTCAGCAGTCCTTTTAACACCGCCCCTATAAGGATATGGACAACAAGCAACCAGGTGGCCATAAGCATGGCAGCGGTGGCATCAGAAGGGAACTCCATCATAATCCAGTATCTGAGTAAAGTCTCCATCCTTTGTTTTGACCGAGATTTCAGAGGATAGACCCAACTTAAGATCAATCTTCACCATAATTTTTGCAACCAAATATAAAATAGACTCCTGAAATGTTCTATCAGAACAAACATATTCCCCCAGAAATTTCCCAATGGCAGCAAAACGGGTCTCGTTCCAAAGATTCATAGGAAAACCCGAAAGTCGCACCCATAAGAGTTCTTTGTCCACCTTTTCAGTCTTAGAGTCGAAAAAAGGTGTCCAGCTCTTAAGCATTACTAGCACTCCACTCATCACCCATGGATGAGTTGTGACAACCTCCACCTCCCTTTTGTTCTGTAAAATGAAGGAAAACCAACCCTTGGTAAGTACCCGAATCCCAAGAGGCTGTTTCACCAAGCCCTCCCAATGCTTCACAGCCCATCTTCGAAGATAGTTGGGACCAAATCGTTTCCCACGGGCCCGCCTACCACCGCTATTAGAGAGAGATCCTCAGCTTCTTCCAATGAGACATCAACACCCAAGACCAACTGGTCCTTCCGGACTCTGTTTTTACAGCCTTTGGTGGTTTCTTTATAGCCTCCACCTTGCCCTTACCTCCATTCCTTGGTATTAGCAAGGATTCAGCCGCATGCAAAGGTCCTCCACTCCCCTGCAAGGCCCCGTCCTATTCTCCATAGGAGAAAGAGGCCCTCGGGATATTCAAACCACTAACTCCCCCCTCATTTCCAAGATCTGGCACCGGTTCCGATCCGATCAGATTTCCAACTGAAAAGGACCCTACCCCATCACCCACCGCCGGTCGCCTAATTGCCTCACCAGAGCAACCGGCCAAATTGAACAGAGAAGCAGGCCCCATAGGACTATAAGCATGACCAGATTGTGGCGAAGATCTTCCATGCGAACCGGCAAAAACAATATGTCCAGCTCCAAAACCTTCTGATGACCTAAAATAGGCCAAGCCAGCCTCCAACCCTTCCAGCCCAAAAGATGCTGTCGGCTGCACCGAAGAAGGGTTTCTTGGCATATCATCATAAATGCCGGCCATGCCAAACCCCCCTGTTGACCCACATGGGCCACCTTTCTCCTTTCCACCTATCTCCTTTCCAGGCTGGAGGTCCCCAACCTCCTCCAAATGCAATCCATTCCTCGAATTCTCCATACCATACGTAAAAATCTCCCGTTCACCAACACCATCAGAGGAATAATCCACAATATCCTCCATCTGACACCAAACCAACCGCCTACTGTCTACCGGCCCCCTAGCCCAAAATAGCAAGCATCCAACGTTGACAGATCAGATAAATCCCATAAAGAGCAAAAAAAAACCACCTACCGAGAGAAAAGGACCGGTAGCTTGATCACAGCCCCAGATAAAAACGCTGATACACCCTGACCGCCATCCACAACCACATCAGCCTCCGATAAGTGTGCCATTAACACCTTCTACTTCAATAATGGAATAAATCCAAAGTTTCTTGTTCTATCTTCAACCTGCAATCCATTCATGTTCCTGGCTCTTCAATACAATACATATCAGCATAAAGAAGACTATTAGCTCTTCCGTGTCTATCCAATTAACTCTCGATCTGATAGCTGTGAAACGAGATGGATACAGCCATATAGATGCCTTTCAATCACCCAGGAAAATGCATAAACCTTCTTGGAAATTTTTCAAAACCAAAAATGGTCCATAATATTCCAGTGCAAGAATTCTCAAAACCTTTGCATTAGTCACAAAAAATTCTCAAGAAATCTCAATACCTTTGCAGCCACAGAAACTACAGAATCAAGAAATCCTGAACATAGCTCAAACGACCTCCCAAAGCAAACCAAGGAAAAAGCAGATATCTTCTTGGAGCGCGATCTTTTCAAGCCAATATCAACACAGTCTATCTAAGTGAAGGAATGTCGAAATCTAGCTATACTATTAGTACAAACCCGTTCATTTTTCTTTTAAACATCAAATCCAACTTCTACGATTACTACAATCTCCTTGGGAATACCCGAGGGCCGGATCTCTGTGAGGTTAATGAAGCCCATAATTACATCTATTGAATTTATAAATTTATTAATAATAATGTTATTTTCTATCTTTTCATCTTCATGGTTAAGAATTTTAGAATAAATATATGGTTTAAGTAATATAATTAATAATTTTAGAATAAATATATGGTTTGAATGAACACAAGCATATTTTAAATATATTTCTAAAATTTCTAAAATTTATGTTATTAATCTAACTTAAAATGTATTAATAAAATATAGAATTAATTATTTTTTTAATATTTAACAATTTAATATAAAATAAATTTATATTTAAAAAGAAATTTCATAATAATTTTTTTAATGATAAAGTGCAACCTGTTTATTTATTAAGTTAATTTATTCTAAGTGAAATAAGTAATACTTATTAAGTTAATCTATTTTAAATGTCCATAAAAATTTAATAAATATATAAACTTAATTTCTTTTTAGTGAAAATTCTCTAACATATTTGTTAAAAATATTATTAAAGTTATAAATCCACTAATCTATGAGAACTTTGATTTTATAAGTTTTGACCCATTTTAATATGGTATATATATGATTAATTTTTTAATTAAATATATTATAAATTTTAAAATTTATAATATATTAATATATAATTTTTAAAGTAATACTTTGAAGCATAATTTCTTTTTAAGGATGATCTATTTTACTATTCAAATAATATAATAATTTTTAAAAAAACTGCAATTCTTTTATCAATATAAATTTTTTAATTTTTTTAATAAATTTTAAGGTCAAAATTTTTTGTAATTTCATATTTAAAATTTTCATTTTTTAATGATGTTTTCTCTTAGGTTGGTATAGTTTGGTCACCGACTCACCAACATTATCATCACAATCTATTTAGAGCCCATGCTTATTTCAGTTTTTTCGTCACGTTTAAATAACCTTTATAATTGTATTCAAAATTCTTTCCCTTATTTCCAATATAGATTGCACTAGCTTCCAATGTGGTCATCTTTTATTAGGTAAACATGCATTTACATGTTTCTGCGTCACCTTTTATATGTTTTTTTTGGTATCTACCTTTTTGTTTGATGTTTTGCTTAATCTCAATTTATTTGGCAGGAAAGGAAGATTATATATATTGTAATTAATATTTATTTTTAGTTTATTATTTGTTTTTACTATCATAGCATAAAGTTGTATATATTTTTATTTCAATAAAAAACTATAATTGGAGTATAATACTCTATTTTATAAGATTTGTACAATTTTTTTATAAATAAAAAATATTATATGTAAAATAACTAGGTTAAGTTAGTATTTAGTTATGAAATATATAATAAAGTTAGTATTATTATTTCAATGTTGGCTATACATAAAAAAAAATTTAGTTTTAATTGATATTTTATAATATTTCATGTAATTTATCATTTTTAATTAATTTTGTATATGTTATTCTTTTATATAGATTTTTTTTTAAAGCACATTTTTTTTTATGTGGTTTTGTTTGAGTTAATTTATTTGGTTTGGTCTAATTTTTGTATATAGGTGATTAATGGTTAAAACTTACAATGTCTGGAAAAGAAAAATCCAACTCACAATTGGAGACATGTATGGATGGAAAAAAGGACAAACGTCCAATATTGGAAATGATTCAAACACAAGCGAAGAAGTTTATAATACTCAACTGCAGCAACAATTTGATGAAATATTTGGAAGTTTATCTGATGAAGAAACAAACGAGGTTGAAGAAGAGGTTGATAATCACAAAAAAATGAAAGTGCAAACAAAAAGAAAATTTCGTATGGAATGGTTAGATAAGTTTGATTGGTTGAATTATGTGACACAAGATGATGAAATATATATGAAATGTAGCTACTGTGAGAAGTATAGGATGAGTGGACCATGGGGTCTAGAAAATGGTTGTACAACATTACAACATGATGCTCTTGTTACTCATGAAAAATCACTAGTACATAAAGATGCTTAGGCAAGATGGATTAGTGCATTAGAGAGAAATATGAAGCCAATTCTAGATCATGTTAGACAAGTGGAAAATGCTAATAAGGAAAGAGTTATTTCTACCATGAAAATACCATATTTTGTGTGCCAAGAAGATTTATCTTTATCAAAGTATGAAAAACTATGCAGATTTCTCATAGATGCAAAAACACCAGATATGCCAAAGTCTCAAGAGTACTCCTCATACACAAATCAAAAATCTGCAAATGATTTTATCTATTGCATATCAAGACACCTTGAACAGATTCAGATAAAAAATATGATTGATAGTCCTTTCTTCTCAATAATGGTTGATGAAAGTACCAATCGAAGCTTAGAGCAACATCTTGTTGTCTCTGCTACATACTTAGATTCAAAAGGTCTTGGGCCACCCATTTCAAAATTTATGAAGCTGAAAAATGTAATGGATGGAAAAGGGAAAACGATATATGATAGCGTCAATCAATTAATAAATGATAGAGGGATTCATTATAAAGATTTGATAGTTGTTTCTACAGACGGGGCTTCTGCAATGATTGGACATGAAAATGGTTTTGTTTCACATTTGAAAAAAGACACTCCAAACCTTATTACAGTTCATTGTGTAGCTCATCGTGAGTCTTTAGCAACAGTGGATGCCTCTAAAAAAATACCTGAATTATTATATGTTGAAAAAATTGCAAACAAAGTATATTCATGGATTCAAAACTCACCAAAGAGAAGCAATGAACTTAATGATTTGCTTAAAGTCATGCAAATCGATGTTCTTGATGTGCTACAAATACACACCGTGAGATGGTTATCGAGGGGAGAAGTTATTATAAGGCTTGTGAAGCTTATGCCAACAATCTTAACATTGTGGAAAAATGAAAGAAAAACTTCATCATGATATGATAAGACACGAATTTATTCCATTCAATTTTGTTTGCATATGCTTGTTGATGTGTTGGGTGAATTGAATAAGTTAAACAAGACTTTTCAAGCAAAAAATGTAGACATTACAACTATTGGGTTGGCTCTTGAAGTAACTATAAGTACATTGTCAAGATGGTTTTTGAGAAAAGAAACATTTGCAAAAGGTACAACTTACCTTTCAAAAAAAATTTGTGATTCACAATATGGATACATTGAAATTAAAGATGAAGGAGTACTCATAGATAGACATGAGTTGCAATATATCTCTATTCCAACTATGGATATTGATTATAATGATAGGAAGCAAACTATGAAACCTCATATAAAAGGCACACAAGAGACTTGTTAGCAACTCACAGAAGGCTATATTGAGTCTCTCATAGACTCTTTGAATGAAATATTTCTAGATCTTTATCTTTTTAATGCGGCAAAATTGTTCAGTCCTTGTTATTATCCGAAAGAACGTCACAGTTGTGAGAAAAATTCAAAGCATTGGCTTTCTAAACTATTTCAACATTTGTAACATACCATATCAAATGATGTGAGAAATGTATGTTTGTTTGATTTTAAATCCTGCAAAAGAGAGCTGCACCCTTTTGTTGATTCATTAAATATGGCTTGTGAGGGATTCTCAATGAAAGAAGCATGGAAGGTCTTTCGTAACACAAAACAATGGCACACAAATTATCCTCATATAATGAAATTATGGCAAGTTGTACTCACTATTCCTGCAAGTACAGTGGATTGTGAAAGATGATTTTCTAAACAAAATATCATTAAGGACATTTGAAAATCAAGGTTAGGATTGGATACACTAGATGCGCTAATGAAAATATCTTTAAATGGACCTGAATTATCTACTGTTGATTGGAATGTGTGTATGAAATATGGAGAGATACAAAGTCAAGAACAATTCTTGAGCTTTGAGAGTTGGGAAGTCTTTTTAATCTTCTCAAGTGAACTGTGTTTATTTTCAAACCAATTATATAACGTTTTTGGGATGAATGCAGCAAGACATCTATTGATGGGTTTTTTACTTTCCAATGAAGTATAACTACGGTTGAAGGACTTTGGCTATGAAAAGATTGAACAAAAGAGGTAATATTTTAAGCACATTGCGTTATATATTATATTAAATTTATGACATAAATATTTCATTTGTCTCTTACAACTTATTTTTAATTTAAGAATATTTCTTTTAGGATTTTTGAAAATTTTGAACAATCAATTCTCATTCAGATGAAGGAATTTGGTTATGAAAATATTGAACAAAAGAGGTAATATTTTAAGCACAATGTGTTGTTATATATTATATTAAATTTAGAACATAAATATATCATTTGTCTCTTACAGCTTATTTTTAATTTAAGAATATTTCTTGCAGGAATTTTGAAACTTTTGAACAATCACTTGAATGATTCAGTTGAAGGACTTTGGTAATGAAAAGATTGAATAAAATAGGTAAAGTTTTAAGCACAGTGTGTTGTGCTATATTATATTAAATTTAGGACATAAATATATCATTTGCCTCTTACAACTTATTTTTAATTTAAGAATATTTCTTCCAGGAATTATTTTGAACAATCAGTGGGAACAAAAGAGACAATATTTTAAGTAGAGTGTGTTGTTATATATTATATTAAATTTAGGACATAAATATATCATTTGTCTCTTAAAACTTGTTTTTTATTTAAGAATATTTCTTGCAGGAATTTTGAAAATTTTGAACGATCACTTATCATTATAGAAGTTGCAATTTGCAAGATATAGCACCAGTGACCATTTTCTTAATAATAGACAAATAAGTATTCCTTTTTTAAAATAATAAAAATTTTATCTTATTTTAGTGGACAAATTCAATGACTTTTGTTTAAAAATAATTGTTGATTTTATAGTTTAGGGGTTCTATTTGGTTGTAATTTATTTGAGAGTAAATTTTAAGCCATAATTAATATGAAAATTTTATTTCTGTGTTACAGGCTTACAACTTTCTACTGTAGCATATTATTTACCACTAGTACACTATTTTTGTTACAGCTTCATATTTTGTCCCAAGTGAAGGGTTATTTGATGTTCCATGTGCATCTAAGAGACATATATGCTCTTAAAATCTGAGCATGGCCATAGCTCAACTAAATTTTCTAGTTTTTTCCCACATAACTCAACTAAATTTTTCAGTTTTTTTCCACATCATGTTCAATTGTTATGGAAGTTGCAAGTTACAACACTAGTGACAATTTTCATCAAAATGGACAAGTGTTCTATTTTTTAAATATTAGATATTTTTAATATTTTAGTTGTCAAATTCAACGAATATTTTGTTAAAAATAGTTGTTGATTTTAAAGTTTACAAGTTTTATTTGGTTCTAATTTATTTTGCAGCAAATTTTAAGGCATAATTAATGTGATAAATTTATTTTCTATGTTGCAGGCTTACAACTTTAAATTCTAGCAATAGATTATTTGTGTTACCTATCACATTTTCAGCAATACACTATTTTTTGTTATAACTTCACATTTTGTGCCACTTGAAGGGTTATTTGATGTTCCATGTGCATAACTAAATTTTCTATATTTTGTCAACATTTAATCGTTCTGGAAGTTGCGAGTTACAACACTAGTGACTATTTTCATAAAAATGGACAAGTAAGTATTCTAAACCTAGATTTCCTTTTGTTTTAAACTTTTTATACTATGGTATCCTAAATTGGGACAAATTTTAAAAATAATGACATATTTGTTTAATATTTTCTAGGTAGTGGCAAATACATGCTCTCGAGTCTCATCCTTATTTCAACATCTTCAATGAAAATAACATTATTGAAGTAGAACTCAATAGAAACATACTTTGATGTACTATTCTCTTTACTAATTTAAAAATTAATGTTTTATACAGAGTTATGCAGACATTTCCAGTAGTACGCTATTTTTGTTACAACTTCACATTTTGTGCCACTTGAAGGGTTATTTGATGTTCTATGTGACATATCTATTGGTAAAATATGAGCACTGTCATAACTCAAAACTAAATTTTCCATATTTTGGCCATTCCATGTTTAATCGTGGTGGAAGTTGCAAGTTACAACAATAGTGACCATTTTCATAAAAATGGACAAATAAGTGTTCTATTTTTTAAGTAATAGATTTATTATTTTAGTTCACAAATTATGGCATAATTAATCTCAGAAATTTATTTTGTGTTACAGGCTTACAACTCTAGATTCCAGCAATACACTATTTTTAATACAACTACACATTTTGTGTCACTTTGAAGTTTGGTGTCCTGCCTCACCCCCACCAAAAGGAGCCATGGGTATTGGGTCCAAAAGGCATGGAATAATTTACCCAATACCACCTGTTGATCCAATATGATTGATTTACCAAGATGATTGAGCAGATGCAGTTCATGTTCAAGCAACACTAGAAGTAATGGTAGAATTTGTAATACATTTTCTTTAATTAATACAAATTACAGTACATTATTTTTGTTACAGATTCACATTTTGTGCCACATGAAAGGTTCCATGTGCACTTGAGAGACATCTTTGTGTAAAATATGAGCATAACCATAAAACAAAACTAAAGTTTCTAGATTTTGTCTACATCATGTTCAAGGTTGAAAAGTCGTGATTTTACAACTCTTGAGATACATTTAATTATGTATAAGGTAAATTTTCACAGCTATTGTAAAAAAACAATTCTTTGGTAATAAAAATTACATTTGACATATTTATTATTATGTATGCTCGTTTTGATGTTTTTTTTTATATAAAAATCTAAACGAATTTGACAGCCATAAATTTGTATCAAACGTATAGTGAAAGGCATGAAAAATTTAAGACCATCATCAAATATCTATTTGAGAGGTATAATAGCTTTAAAATTCCAGGCTTGACCTCAACCACTTCTAGCTGTTGCAGGGGGCAACTTCCCTAATTTTGTGGTCATGTTCCCCAAGAAAGTGGAACAAGAGCAGAGGGCTCATTAAGTGAAAAACTGACCAAAAGACCTAGGCATGCTTATATTTACCCATCGAATTCAGCAGGAGGTTGTTCATTTCTTTACCTTATATAAAATTTTCTGAAGTGGAAATCGTGTACAAGAGATTCGATGAGGGGAAAGGCAGAAGTGGTTTGAGTGTAAAGACTGTTTTAAGAACTAGTGCAGCTTGTTAGTTGAGTACTTTACTGCAGAAGGCAGAAATATTATTGTTAAATACTTCTGTGGAGTTGCATGGAGTTTAAATCCCATCCTTTCACCCAGTGCTTTCAACCAGGTGGGCCAATGTATAGGCTCGGGGGTCCTAAGACAAGAAATTGAGCTATCTTCAGGAATTGGTTGGGTGGAAAGGGCTCCTTAGGATGTTTGTCTCATGTGCAATATTTCAGGTTCCAATGTGTCATTTTATTTATCTTATGCCAGTAAAAGTACTGAGACGAAAGTAGATATGTTTAGAATTACTAGTTGGATAAATTGTTTCTACAATTAGGCTATATAAATGTGCTTTTATTTCAAAGAAGTTTACTGGTTCAAGTTTATTTGAATAAATGACCGAGGGTTAGAGTTATTTGATTAATGAATGAAATCCTTTGCTATATTTTTCCACTCATCCTAAAGATAAAGTACTCTTGTACAACATGTTTTTTAAAAGATAAGTAGGAATGATTTAACATGAAAGATATGATTTCAAATTTGCTCTATCTTGAACAGGTTTTTCACTGATAAGTTTAGTTTAGATAGTTTTAAAATCATTCTTCACTCTGCTAGAATGTTGTCATATATTTTTAAAACATTTAAGAATATTGTAAAAGGACTAATACTCTAACCTTAGGCTACATAAAATAACTAGTTTGTAGTGTAAAGAACTATAACTAAAAGCTAAATATAATATATATTTTTTATGCTTAGTAATTAAATAAATTTAATCATAATGTAAAAACCTATTATTACTTTACTCTATCCAAAATTCACAGTGAAAGTAATTAATAACTCATCTGTAAATAGTCAATATAAATACTATTATGTTATCCTTCCTTACCAACACCTCTTTATAAAGAAGAAGTTACCTTAGTTAGGGTTTATTATTTTGTTTAAAATAGACAACTAATTAATTCTTAACAACAAATATTTATCGAAAAGAAATTATCCCACATAGTAAGTTAGGAAAATTTTGTTTTACAGAACAGTATTTTAAATTTCCATTTACTAAAAGGATCTCATGGTCTTTCTTTTCTTCTTAAAACATAGTCTAACTATAATTCTACCAAGTTGTAGATTAAATACAAACGCTAAGATATTTACTATTTTTATTTCGATATATATATATATATTAAGAAATAATAACATGGCTAAACTAATTTTAGACTAGAAAGGTAACTTTGATTTTTTTTTAAGAAAAAGAAATTTATAAAACATTTTTCCAATTGAAAACCAGTAGAAAGGTAACTTTGATTTTTTTTTAAGAAAAAGACATTTATAAAACATTTTTCCAATTGAAAACCAGTAGCCACCGCATTTTTTTCTTTTACTCAGTAAAAGAACCAGAACCTTTAAACATTTTAATTCCATGAATGAGGCAACTTTTAAACATTTTAATTCCATGAATAAGACATAAGGGTTGAACGGATTAAGCTGAAGCTTTACCCTATTCTTCTTATACAAGAGCCATAGCTCTTTAGCAAAAAAATCTCAAGGACATAAATAACAAAAGCCATATGGCATCCTCATCCAACTTTAAAAACAAACAAGCTATCATCTATTATAGTTTGTAAACACAACAGGTATCCCTAACACCATCGATAGCACCATGAACCCACCCAGTGACGGAGGGAACCTCAAGGTAGAAACTGAGGCTTACTAGAACGTTTTTGTTGTACCCTTCATATTCAAGGCAACCCATCTTTTTCTTGGTTGTGAAAAACCTTCATGGAATACCTGTTAGCATTTTAAAAAAATATCAAAACTTAGTGTGTTTAAAGCTGTAACCCAAAAACAAAAGAAAAAAATGTTTTAACCTTCGAATAACAACTTACCGGATTTTACAAATATCACAGCCTTGGAAGTAAATCAGCGTTCAGTCTTGTCAACGTCGAAGCAACCATGGTTGACAACCGGATAAATGTAGAGGCAAAGAACCAATTCAACAAAGCTTGCATTTGGCCATGGCCAAGTTCGAGATCTATTTCATTGGATAAATAGAAAACAGGTCTTAAGCCTGTAGACACCTCAGCCAGCTCTCAAAACACGATGAGAAACTGAGACCTGTGAACTGTGAAAACAAAGACGAGCTTGAGTGAAGAGACCCAAAAAGGCCGAAGTTTTGTCAGCACCACTCCTCCTTCAAAGTCGTAATCAATCAATTTTGGAAGTGAACAATCTTAGGTTTTTTCTTTTAAGTATGGTGCTTAGGGTTTTGAATTCAAAAAAAAAACCTTCCCCGAATGATTAGCCTCCACGAGGATTCCACTAAGCTTGGAATTTTTCTTAAGCATCGATATAATTTGGAGCAAAACCTATCCCTACATGGATTTGTATCTTTAATACTTGGTAAAAGGTTCTAATAAACCTTAATAAAATATAGTTAAGAATTTAGGTAGAATTTTGTTAAAATAAGACAAATGTATAGTGTTAATTCCATCAAATGAAATATGCGTAGGATGAGGGTAAGATTTATAAATCATCATATATACTTACTAAGGTGTAAAAGCTAAGCCATAATTCTATGCTTTGATCACATATCAAAATAGAGTTTTTGGCTTACATCATTTAATTATGTGTGTAATAGTTGTTTATGTTAAAGTTAGTTTTTAAATTTTAAATGTTGTGGTACAGGAAAAAAAAATCTGAACTAGAATTGTAGGTATGGAAGGACTTGAAGAATATGCAGAAGAAGGGTCCCCATTGAATGAACAAAGTAATTCCAGGAAAGAGCTTGTTAAAGAAGATATAACTAATAATTATTTGGAATTGCTGCAAACAGTTAAAGAATTAAAAACTGAAATGGAGACTGTTAAAAAAGAGAATGAAAGAATCCTAAGAGCTCAAGAGGAGCTGAACCAAATACTACTGGAAAAGTTTTAGAACGAAGGGAAGGATAAACAGATAGAATCTGATAATACGTTCTACCAAAATAAAAGTCAAAAGTCAAAACACTTTAAAATTGAAAGCAATTCTTCCTATGAAATTTATGGTGACTCACACTGGAAGAATCGCCAGTATTGTAGTGACAACAGTGAGGATAATTATCATTCTAGGAAGATAAAATATAAGCCTTATGAAGAGATTTCTAGAGAGTTTAAAAACATTAAACCACCAACTTTTAACAGCGAGACAGATAAAGGAGAGGAAGCCAAAATGTGGTTTTTCGGAATGAAAAAGTACTTTCAAATTTATAACTACTCAAATCAGTTAAAAGCTAGAATGGAAATATATAACTTAATTGGAAAAGCCGACATCTAGTGGTAGGACATAAAACGAGTAAAAGACATAAAGGAAAAGAATATAAACTGGAGCACTTTTAAAAAATAATTTAAAAAGAAGTTTATGTCGGAGCAATATTATGAAGAGCAAGCTAACGAATTCTATGATCTGAGTTGGGAACTATGAATATGAAAGAATTAAATAGTAAAATTTAAAGCTTATTGCGTTATGTGCCTTATATTGTAGACAAAAAACCCAAGGGGCAATGGTTTCTGAGTTGTTTACCTTTTCACATTAAGGATAGAATTGAATACGATAACCCCAAAACCCTTAAAGAGGCCATGCGAAAAGAAAACTTATTCTATGAGCAAAACCGAGAAAGGGAGAGCATGCCAAACTGGAAGGCCAAGAGGTCTAATAATTTTGAACACAAAAAGAAGGGTTTCACACCTAATCGAAATTTTGGGAATAATAACTCATGCAATGTTCCTAATAAAAAATTTCAAGGAAATAAAAGTAACTCATAGCAAAACCCTACTAGCCCCAGAAATAAATAATTTGTGATTAATCACAGTAATTACGTTAAAAATAATGAACGTAAAGGACCAGTAAAATGTTGGGAGTTTCAGGGACCTCACTATGCATCAGTATGTCCAAACAAAAAGATGACTGTCAACAACATTCATACTGTGCAGGAAGAAATGACGGTCGGTGATGTAGCAAGAGGAATTCCCAGAATCAATGCAATGCTGGAAAACAAACAGGCTGAATATTAGACTTCCATGGTGGAAGTAGAAGGTGGAACCCGAAGGAGATTTTCTGGTGGAACCAGATTGTATCATTGACAAGAGGGAGATCTTGCTTCAGAATCGCACCATTGGGAAGGTGAAGGTGCAATGGAAGCACCTTAGTCCATATGAAGCAACATGGGAATTGGAGAGTCATATGCGGGTAGCATATCCAATTTTGTTCCAGGGAAGCTCTAAGGATGATGAATAAAGTAACATCGAGGACGATGTTAGACTTAAGGGGGATGGTGTATGTCACGTACCCCAAATTGCAATAACATTTTATGTGTAAGAAGACATTATATTTTATTTTTATTGTAAAGTTTGTGATTATTGACCAAGTGGGGTCAAGCATGATTGTAATTAATTATGCTAAATATTTTATTAGTTAATAAATAAAAGATGAGACAAACAGCTTAATGAGGCTGTTGAATGAGTGTTTAGTGGCCAATAGGTAGAACAGACTAGGGTGAGAGAAAATTGACATATGGAAGCATCCTCAACCACTTCTAGCTGTTGCAGAGGGGAACTTCCCTAATTTTGTGGTCATGTTCCCCAAGAAAGTGGAACAAGAGCAGGTGTTTCATTAAGTGAAAAACTGACCAAAATACCTATGCATGCTTATATTTACCCATCGAATTTAGTAGGAGGTTGTTCATTTCTTTACCTTGTAAAATTTTATGAAGTGAAAATTGTGTACAAGAGATTCAATGAGGGGAAAGGCAGAAGTGGTTTGAGTGTAAAGTCTATTTTCAGAACTAGTGCAACTTGTTAACTGATTTCTTTACTGCAGAAAGCATAAGTATTACTATTAAATACTTCTGTGGAGTTGCAGGGGGTTTAAATCCCATCCTTTCACCCAGTGCTTTCAACCAGGTGGACCAGTGGACAAGATCATGGATCCTAAGACAAGCAGTTGAACTATCTTCAAGAATTGGTTGGGTGGAACGAGATTCTTAGGTTGTTTGTCTCCTCTATAAGCTTTGAGGTTCCAATGTGTCATTTTATTTATCTTATTCCAGTAAAAGTACTGAGATGAAAGTAGACATGTTTAGAATTACTAGTTGTATAAATTGTTTCTGCAACTAGACTATATAAATATGCTTTGATTTCAAAGAAGTTTACTGGTTAAACTTTATCTAGATAAATGGCCTAGGGTTAGATTTATTTGATTAATGAATGAAATTCCTTGTTGTATTTTTTCACTCATCATAGAGATGAAGTACTCTAGTACATCATGTTTGTTTACAAGATAAGTAGGAATGATTTAAACATGAAAGAGATGATTTGAAATTTACTCTATCTTGAGAAGTTTTTTCACTAATAAGTTTAGTTTAGATAGTTTTAACATAATTATTTTCTATGCTAGAATTCTTTCATATATTTTTAAAACATCTAAGAATATTGCAGAAGGACTAATACTCTAACCTTAGGCTACACAGGCAATAACTAGTTTGTAGTGTAAAGAACTATAATTAAAAGCTAAATATAATATTTTTTTTATACTTAGTAATTAAATAAATTTAATCATAATGTAAAAACCTAAATCATAAATACTTTAATCTATTCAAAATTCAGCACACAATTAAAGTAATTAATAACTCATCTGTAAATAGTCAGTATAAATATTATTATGTTATCATCCCTTACCAACACCTCTTTATAAAGAAGAAGTTACCTCAGTTATGGTTTATTATTTGGTTTGAAATAAACAACTAATTAATTCTTAACAACAAATATTTATCAAAAATAAATTATCCCACATAGTAAGTAAAATAGGAGATAATTTTTCCAGGCTCTTCTTTAAAAAAAAGAGAAACTAAAATAATTCAGCCAATAATTTTTACCAATATTTATCAAATTTAAAAGATAATCTGTTTTTCAAAAACTTAAACCCTAGGAAAATTTTGCTTTACAAAACCGTATTTTAAAGTTCAATTACTAAAAGGATCTCATAGTCTTTCTTTTCTTTTTAAAACATAGTCTAACTATAATCCTACCAAGTTGTAGATTAAATACAAACCCTAAACCTCGGATGTAGATGATGAGTCACGCAATATAGCCGATAGATGCAGCGATGACAGTTTGACAGGCGCTGGAACTGGGATCGAAGAGCCAAGGAGGCAAGGGCAGGTTGCATCCTCAAGCATGGCACGTACATCGCTGTCCCGGGAAAAGATGGATGAAAGCAGGGTAGGCTCCTCACATAGGAGGATTGTGAGATTCACAGATTCTCATAGTACTTACCAGGAGTAATGAACAAGGAAAATTGCAAAGTTACGCAGACCTCTACATGAATGGAGGATCCTGAAATGAAGGGAAAATATAGAGGGACGATTGCAGGATCGACCAAACACACCTGGGTCTGCATTGCCAAGCGATCATGTTGGGTGTCGTCACACTACTTAACAAGAAAGAAGAGGGACCTCATTTCCACAGAAATTGTTGATAGAGTTTGGGTCAAGCATTCAGAGAGAGGCAGGCATTGGGAGAAGCACTCGCACCCCGCAGAAGAAGGAGGAAGCGAAAGCGCCTTCCTCGCAGGGCAATGACAGACCTGACATAGGGGGATGAAGAATAGTGGGAGTGTTTATTCATCGAGGAGATTCCTACCCACATTCGCCAATCCATTGCGGTTATGGAGGAAGAAATCTACGGCAAATTCAAAGTGTGGCTGGGAGAGGGTGTCATTATGTCTCATTAAATGGCACCTAAAGTTCATCCTGTCCCGCTCCATGGATGAGAGGGAGAGTTATGCGGAGATCATCTACATCACTATGGGAAAATTCAAGGATGAAGCTGAGAGTAACCTTGACCACATGTGAAGCATGCTACGTCTCTCAGGACCTCCTTTTCAACACGTTCCAAAAGGTGAGGATGTGGCCATGGTGGATTCCAGCCAAGCGGGTGAAGGTAAAGGGCATGATCAGAGCGCCATCGACATGCAGGATGAGGTAGAATCCTCTCAAAGGTTCTTGTAGGTCATTGCACCTCTCCTATGTTGTGCCTATACTCTTTTGTTGTTCATTTTGTAGTGATCTTTTGTTTCCATGATTGAGCGCCCATGGTCTAACGCGGGGTGGCTCTCATGCTTTCAAGGATTTCCATAGTCTTTTTTTTTCTGTCTCTCTACCTACTTCTATTTGGGGCTGGGTAGTAGACATTGATCTGCCTCCATGTTCTCAGGAGCAGTGCTTGTAAATATTTTCAGTTTTTTTCAGTAATAGAATAGATCCTTCTTATTAAAAAAAAAAATACAAACCCTAAGATATTTCGTTATATATATATATATATATATATATATATATATAAGGAAGAATAAAATGGATAAACAGAGTTTAGACTAGAAACGTAACTCTGTTTAATTTTTTTAAAAGAAAATGAAATTAGTTATAAAACATTTTTCCAGCTCAAAACTAGTAGCCACCACATTTTATCTTTTGCTTGGTAAAAACCAAGAATGCTTAAACATTTTACTTCCATGAACGAGCCATAAGGGCCGAATGGATTAAGCCGAAGCTTTTAAATAAGTTTACACAGTAATAATTACCCTATTCTTCTTATACAGGAGCCGTAGCTCTTTAGCAAAAAAAACTCAGGGTCATAAATAACCAAAGCCATAGGACATCCTCCTCCAACTTTAAAAACAAACGAGCTATCATCTATGACAATTTTTAAACACAGTAGGTATCCCTAACACCATTGATAGCACTGTGAACCCACCCAGCGACGAAGGGCACCTCAAGGTAGAAACTGAGGCTTACCGGAACGTTTTTGTTGTACCCTTCATCTTCAAGGAAACCCATCTTTTTCTTAGTTGTACAAAACCATCATGGAATACCTGTTAGCATTCTAGAAAAAGCTCAGAACTTAGTGTGGCTAAACCTCTAACCCAAAAACAAAAGAAAAAAAATGTTTTAACCTTCTAATAACAACTTACTATATTTTACAAATCTCATGGCTGTAGAAGTAAATCAGCGTTCAGTCTTGTTAATGCCGAAGCAACCATGGTTTACAACCAGATAAATGCAGGAGGAAAAGAACCATTTCACCAAAGCTTGCATTTGGCCATGGTCGAGTTCGAGATCTATTTTATTGGATAAAAAGAAAATGGGTCTTAATCCTATAAACACCTCAGCCAATTCTCAAAACACCATGAGAAACTGAGACCTATGAACTGTCAAAACGAAGACGAGCTCGAGTGAAGAGACCAGAAAGGGCCGAAGGTTTGTCGGCACTACTCCTTCTTCAAAACCCTAATCAACTATTTTAGAAGCAAACAATCTTAGGTTTTTGCTTTTAAGTATGGTGCTTAGGGTTTTGAATCCAAAAAAAAAAACCTTCCCTGAATGAATAGCCTCCACGAGGATTCCACTAGGCTTGGAATTTTTCTTAGGCATTGATGTAGTTTGGAGCAGCACTTATCCCTGCATGGATTTGTAGTTTTAATACTTGATAAAAGGTTCTAATAAACCTTAATAAAATATAGTTAAGAGTTTAGGTAGAATTTTGTTAAAATAAGACAAATGTATAGTGTTAATTCCATCAAATGAAATATGCGTAGGATGAGGGTAATATTTATAAATCATCATATATACTTAGTAAGGTGTAAAAGTTAAGTCATAATTCTATGCTTTGATTACATGTCAAAATAGATTTTTTTTATCTTACATCATTTAATTATGTGTCTAATAGTTGTTTATGTTAAAGTTAGTTTCTAACATGTGGATATAATTCAGTATTATATTAGTTGAAAGCATGATAATGATTACAAGAATTCAATCTTATAATAATAAATAATCTTCTCTACCTTTCCCATTCACCTAGGTAGGGAAGATTCGTTTTACATCTGAAAAATCTTCCACCTCAATAAATATAGCTAGTAAAAAACGTAAGGTTTTTCTTTCTAACTTACTTTATAAGTCTTTAGAGCTTAGCATCCTACCTCGTAACAAGGAAGAAAGTTTACCTATAAGACCTGTGCAAACATCGTTTCTGCATTAGCTTGAGAAAGCTAAGTAAGCCTCAGGAAAAACCTTAGAAATGTCTTTAATAAGACAAGCAAAACAACATAAGAATCATGCACGTACTAAAGAGTAAACAGTTGATCTGATTTTATTTATGTCTCTATTCTTTAACTTTCAACACTAAGAGGATTCAATAATAGAATGAATGTTGTTAGTAATCAATGTGATTTAAGTTAGTAAATAAATTTTGTTGTCTCTAGTTTCAGTTAACTGTTAGTTGTTAAACTAACATTATTAGGCTATGACTTAGAATTAAATGTTACACGGGAAAAATTTAAATTTTTGTGATTTTTTTTGTAGTTTCAAATTCCCTAAACTCCTGTTAATCAATTTTGAGCTTAACCTTTCAGTTGTGTTCTTCTACAGTCTCTATTTTCGAAATCACCTTGAATCGTTGATCTGATTTTGGGCTTCTTCCTAACTGTAGATCTCAAAAATGTCTTTCCACAGTATTATCTTTCTGCAATCGTTTTGCACCATTGATCTCTTGCAGGATTCTTTGTGACCATTGATCTTCGATAAGATGCAAATATTGAAATGCGGGTTTGTGAATTTTCCATAATGTCATTTCGATATTTCCGCTACCATACTAATATTTCTGCCCCAATCGTTCTGTATCGTTGATATCTTACAGGTCCCTTCATTATCATTGATCTTCCAAAATGCGGGATGTAGAGTGCAGGTTCTCAAAAGCTCAAATGTTGCTTTCACACTTCTCCACCTTCCATTTTATGCACTAACCTTTCCGCACCGTTGATCTTTCACGGAATTTTTTTTTACCGTCGATATTCGGGATCACGGGATGTGGAATGCGGAAATGTGGCATTTCCCACACTCTTTTTCATTATTATCCGTCTTCCATATTTTGCACTAACCTTTCTGCACCGTTGATATTTCGTGGATGTCTTTTTGACCATTGATCTTTCGGATCGTGGGATGTGGAATGCAGAACTGTGACATTTCCTACAGTATTTTCACGATTCTGCACCTGCTGCTTTTCGTTGTGCGGAAATCATTCTCTGTCATCAATCTGTTGCAGAATAGATATTGATCGGTTATCTATACTCTTTTGTGGAACTTCACTTTTTCCTCCTATCCTTTGTGGAACTGATCCTTAATTGTCGAATCTTGTGCGGGATGATTCCTGATCGTCGATTTTAGATTGAATGCAGATCTCACCATGACTTTATGGATCTGCATGATTTCTTTGCTTTAACACTTATCCAATTTTAATCTCAACATGCAAAATAACATTTTTCTTTTGTTTTGGAAGATTGATATTTTGCTCGTGTAAGAACCAAATGAGAATATGATTTCATGGTTGGATAACCAGTTCACCAGGGAGTAGGATTATGTCATATTTAGATCTTACTAACACACATACATATTTTGAAGAAAATTTGAAAATATTCTTCCAAACTTTTGTTATGACACTTTGACAAATTTCTTAGTCTCATCCAATCTACCTACAACATTGTTTTGGCAGGTCCATAACTTCTTCTAGTTGATTTTCACAAATTTCCACATTTCTCCAGAATGATGTCACATCATCTTCTTTGTCATCATAGGCAATGTATCTTACCAATTTTCCATCCATTATGTTGTTCTATGTCATCATATCTATCATTTCATCATTCATGCCAAGTCATCACGACCTTTGTCTTTCACTGATTTCACTCTTCCATCATTTCCTTTGTTTATCCTTTGTCATTCATGAACTTCTTTTAACATCAAGGACAAATATAATCCATATTTCCAACAATCTCCCCCTTTGGAATTGATGGAAACACCTAAACATTCTCCCCCTTTGAAAAAAATGACAAAGGATAACATGTTATAACAGTGTTGTACCTATTTTGATAAAGGATTTCCTATCTTTCTTCTTTCTAACAACTCCCCCTGTCATCATATCTCCCTTTTGTCCACTGAACTTGGTATTTAATCAATGTATTATCATTTATCTTCACATTTACTTTCTTGCAACAGGTTAGTTGAATGTTAACTTAAATGATATATCCATAGACTCCCCCTGTCACTATACTTCCTCTCTTTTGCCAACATTTTTGTGACAGAGTTTACACTCAGCATTTTCTTCCACACAGTTTTCTCCTTTTTTTTAACTTTATTATGTAACTTTCTTTCTTCAAGAAGTCTTTACATAATCCTTCATCTGAGATAGTAGTATTTAGATGGACTGTTACTAGATTTAGTCTGGTTATAAATTTGGTAGAACCACTAAATTAACCTCACCCAGCCAATGGTCCTACAGGAAGTGTTCAACGTCGAGCAGACTTCAAACCTTTAGTGAAATGGATTTCATAAATATTTTGCTCCCATCTCCAGCAATTAACATTACTTTCTAGTTTGTCAACGAAATGACTGAAGGATCGCCAGATCTAAATCAATGGTGGACCTCAAATATCATAAGGCGGATTTCATCAAATATCGCGTCCATCAGAGTTTTATTTCTCCGCGCTATTTCACCCAGCAAAATGGCTCATAGTCGTTGATCTAAACTATCCTTTAATCTCTGTCATTCAAATTTTAAGCGCCTACCACATTTCACAGATATGAAAAGTTCTTTCATCTGTGGAATTTTAACTAGAGAAATTATTTTCTATCGTATATCTATTCTTCTCTACCCATCCAATGGTCTATTCTTCCTGTAAGTTACCTTGCCTCTGCCTTTACCAAATTCCTTAAACCCGTGCATTTAGATCTTCATTACCTGCAGAACCTCATTAACATTTAGATACCAATTGAATTTTTGATACCAATTGGAATTTTCTGACTTCAACTCCCCCTGAGTATATGATCCTCTCTAATGCTTTATTTCAGGGTTCTCTTCTAGGTTATGTGGGATATTTTAGAAAAAGTATCCATCTTCAGTTCCACCTCTATCACTAATTCCTTCATCATCATCTTTATTTCCATCATAATGAATGAAAATCATATTTACAACACTATTAAAATCCTCATCATCTTGGGAAACTTTTTTTATATTTGAAATCTTGGTTTCTTCTATATCTGTGGAGACTTCCTTTCTTCTCCAACTCTTTCCATTAGGTTCCTTCTGGTTTTTCAAAAACTTGTCATCATATCCTATCATGTATTTTGAATGATCATTGTCAACACACCAGATATTTTCTTTATCTTGTGTTTTCAAGGTAGTCAGACATTCCTATTTTAATGTTCTTTCTTTCCATGGCTTCTTTTGCTCTCTAATGTCTTTTGAACTTTCTGATATTTCCATTAATCTGCAATTGCTTGCTTTATGTCCATAGTTATGACAATTGAAGCATTCTAAATTCCTTTCTTGTAGAGGTGCAAATGAGTTATAATTTCTTTTCTTAACATGACCAATTGTATTATTTTCCTTGAGGTTATAGTTTTTAACCTTCAAACTTTTCCTTTCATATGCTCTACAATTCATAGCTGTGTGTCCAAAGTTAGAGCATGCAAAACAGTAACCAAGGAAAATGTGAGGATACTTGTTTTGATAAACCATCTTTGGAATTGTCTTGAATTCCTTCTTGGTGGGTGGAAATGATCTTCTAGATTTTTGATCATTCCTTTTATTTTCTTCCTCTTTCTTCTTGAATGTACTGAGAAGAGCAGTGGCATACGATTTTGAGCTAACTTGATTTTCTTCTTGAGAATAACATATTCAATTTTTGTTACTTGGATCTCTTTGTGTGGTTATAATATCATCTAATTTTAGAAC
>LPNX010250094.1:39306-52860 GCA_001517045.1 Pseudotsuga menziesii | reverse complement strand
CATGGTAATACTAACAGTTCAAGGTACTAACAATTTCTTCCAGATACTTAACAAGCATTCTGTTTATCTATTTAAGCACAGAAGAGAATAGAGATATGAATGGAAAACCTGTTAAACTGCTGTGGACAACAACAGCAATGGGAGGCTGTTCCTCCCTACCAATTCCTGGAGAGCGCTCAAACAGCGACTTCTCAGGACCCCCGAGCTCAATCTGGTCTCCCTGGATTGGAACTAGGTGCAGCAAAACATATCCAGTCCTTCAGCTCTATAATAACTCAGAATCTTTGAGACAGTTTCCACAGCTCAACTAGCTGTACTCAGTTTCAAGTTCCTGCAAACATTCACTCACAAACACTTCCTTCTATTTTCCCTTTTCCTCAAAATGAAAACTCCTGAATCACATTCAGCTGAATGAATTCTTCCTGGAGTAAAAACTGAGCAGCCAAAGCTCTCTTCATTGAGTACTTTTAAAGATTGCCTAGGTCTTAATTGGGATAACTGTCATTTAATGAGCCACCTGCCCACATTACACTTTCTTGGGGAATCATGACCCCAAATATAGGGAAGTTTCCACCTGCAACTTAGGAAGTGCTTGAGGATGCTGCCACTTGTCCTTTGCCTCTCCACCTAGTTCCAATACCCAGTTTGACCAGTAACCTCTTTTAACAGCTCTCCCATGCTGTTGTCTCCATAATATAATTATTATTAATAAAATATTTTCAATTACACTCCATAACTGTTGACTCTGCTGAGTCATCAATCCCTACTTAGGATTAAGTTTATCATAATGTCTCAGAAAATTAAATAAAACAATTACATAATTTTACAAAATTGGGGTATGTGACAAAGACACAAAGAAATTCATAACAGAGTTACATGATGGGCCGGCTGGAGGTCATTTTTCCGGAGATATGACAGCCCATAAGATTCTCAGAGCCGGATACTATTGGCCCACACTGTTCAAGGATGCGCACGCCCATGTCAGAAAGTGTGATATCTGCCAGAGGTGTGGAGGAAGACAAGGCAAAGCAGCAGGACCTTTGAAGACGGTGATGATAATAGAACCATTTGAGCAATGGGGAATTGATATCATTGGAGAGATAAAACCAAATTCTCCCTTGCAACACAAATACATTTTGACGGCAACTGACCACTTCACTAGATGGGTCGAGGCAATTCCGTTACGTAAAGTGAACGAAGATGCGGTCATGGATTTCTTACAAGATCATATTATGACCAGGTTTGGGGTTCCAATTTCCCTGGTTTTTTATAATTCTACTTAGTTTTCTTCTATTAGATTAACTGCATTTTCTCATGAAAGAGGACTTAAGTTGCATTATTATGCAAACTATTACCCACAAGGAAATGGTTTGGCAGAATCCACAAACAAGAATCTGATTAGAATCTTAAAAAAGACTGTGATAGAAAACCAGAGAAGTTGGCATTTAGCATTACCAAATGCTCTTTGGGCTGACAGGGTTACACCCAAGAATTCCTTAGGTGTGTCACCGTATACCCTGTTTTATGGGAAAGAAGCCATCCTCCCTCCTAACATTATGCTACCATATTCCATAATAGCTCAAGAGTCTAGAGGAACAGATAACAAAATCTTGCAAATTAGAATCTATAATCTTTTGAAGGCGGAAGAGTCTAGGTCCAGAGCCAAAGAACGCTTTAAGCATCAACAGGAAGTAGTGAAGCGGTGGTTTGATAAACATAAAGCTGGAAAAAAGGAATTTGAAGTGGGAGACCTAGTTCTTAAGTGGGATCACCCACATGATGAAAAGGGGAAGCACACGAAGTTTCAACAGTTATGGGTAGGCCCTTTTCAGATTGTAGCAAAACTTGGCCCCTCAACCTACAAATTGCAAGATTTACAGGGGTGGGAAGAGAACTTACCAGTTAATGGTTTAGTTCTCAAACCTTATTTTTCCTAATTTTTGTTTTTTATTTTTTGTACATAAGTCAATTGATTTGGTTGTTTATTTTTAATTTACTTTATTTCTGTTTGTTTTAGTTAGATGTTGATTGATTTCAATAAAAGAAGCAAAATTTTGGTTGCATGGAGAGCATCATAACTATGGATTGGACAAAATCCTTGGTTATAAGACTATGTATTATTGATTTATCTGAAAGGATTTCTTCTAGTTCAGTAGTTTTCCTAAATGGCTATGAACACATTGAACTCCTACTTAATCATTGTAAAATAACCCAGGATCAAAAGGTCTGGAATACTATTTTGAGGCTCCACCCATCTCACATTTAAAAATGTCTTAGGGGGTGACAACAAAAGACCCATGGAAGGGAAGCAAGGTAAACATTATATTATATATAAATAATCCCATGCCAAGAATTGAAAGCCAAAAGGAAAATCAGAGTCAAAAATCTCCTAAGAAAGCAATATGTATCAAAACGAAGTACTGAACCATATAAGTACAAAATTTCCAAAGTTCTTCTCTATCCGTGAGCTGAAAATTAAATACATCTCTCACACAAAAGGACACTATGGATAGAGGAGCATGAATAAAAATTCAGAAAGAAAGGCATGCAGGAGGACTCAAAAGGAAAAGAAAGTCCAAAACGCACAAAAAGTGCCAAATGGCATGGGAATGAGGAACAAATGAATATTTCTGTTTACCATATGTTACAATCATGTGGTGTCCAAGCTGGAAGCTACCCGAAGACAGAGGTAAAAAATGAAACTCATATTCCTGGCCTCAAAAGAGTTATCTTGACTTTGAAATCTTGGTTTCCATTTTCCTAAATTGGACTATCATAAATGATTAAAAAGTACATACATTTTACATTTAGGAAATCCAGACATCTAGAAGAATTCAACATGTCGGTTTTATTGTCAAACAGTCTGTGACTTTAGGAAGAAATTGTCTAGAGATCTGGGTTCACCAGGTAGTCGCCAATTGTTGCAGCTGCAACTATTTTCCCAAATTTTTTAAAATTTTGGACCCTCCTTTTTTATCTTATTTTGCCTAGGATTGTTTGGATTCTTGATTTCTGCCTTTCCTCTGCTACAAAATTTTGAATCTTTTTTGAGTTTGAATTTAGGTAAATTGTCTCCTTCATTTCGGAAGTTGGATGATCTAAATCTGCCTTTGTCTAGCCAAAGCTTTTAATTATGGAGTTTGTTTATTTTTTAACTTTTTCTCTGTCGATGTTTTGTTTTAGCACTATCGGAAGTCAGTTGAAGTTTGATTCAGAATTTTAGTTATCCATGTAGTTGCCGTTGCGAAGGACAGATAGAGAACCGGCCAATGGACAGTTCTTACTTTCGCCGATGCGTGGTTTTATTGGTTCAAACCTTTTGGCTTTGTGATGATATATTTTTGTTTTTAGTTGTCGGAAGTTTTTTGAACAATGAATCAGGGCCATAGTTATTTACGCGGCTACCGTTGCGGAAGCCAACTAATGAAGGTTCCAATGGATTAGTGCTTATCTTCGTCGATTCCGTGGTTTATTGCTTTTTATTATTTTTGTTTCTTCGCTATCGAAACGATTTATGACTTTGATCGGAAGTTGTAGTCCGATTGCTTTCTGCTGTTGCAACTTTTCCAACGAATTATTTGTCGACGCATTGTTCTTAGTTATTTCGACCTCCGATTCATGGACGACAATTTTTAATTCTTTATTTTGCCGACGTTTTATTTCACCCTGGAACCCTTAGTCTATTTGGTCTCCGCCGTTGCGGCGATTTAGTGAATTTACCGTCCGACGTATAGAGTTTACGTTCACCGATGAGGGGTTTGTCAACCCGATGCTTAGTGTTTCTTGCTTCCGATTGCCGGTAGTTTTTTTCCCACCAATTCTTTTTGGTGTGCTTTTACTCTATGTTATGGAATGGAGGAGATTTCCCATGGGTGCTGGTCGAGTCAGGGTTTTCTAAGAGCAAGAGCGCAGTTTGGGATTTGGTGTTTTGAGGAGTAGCGATTACATCGTTTGGTTCATGCTTTCATCAGAGGGTTTCTATTTAGTCCAGATGCTTCCTGGATTGAGATAAAGAGTCTGTTCTATTGGGATGGTGATTTTAGTTGGACAACGGGCTTACAGGATTTTCAAACCCAGCTTGCAGGATTTTCTTTGCCTTATCTTTTCATGCATTAATACTGTTGTAGTTTATTTTATAGAATGCATTTATTGATACAGTTTGTGTCACATTGTTAAACACTAAATGGTCTAAAATCTGCTATTTTCATGACAGGGCAATTGCTGCAAGGAAGATATATCTAAAAGACAAAGCAGAAGGGAGGCAACAAAGAAAGATGAAGCTAGAGCATAAAGAGGCAGAGATAGAAAAGGAAGGAGAAAGTGGAGGTCTGAGATCAACAGAATCTCAAAAGACCAATGGATTACTGAGCAGAATCAATAGCAACAGAGGCCCGGGTTAAGGAAAAGTTCATCAGTTACCAAGCTGGTCCTTTTTATAAAGTGCTCTTAAATCTTAATCTGAAATGTAACGTATTGTATAAATCATGAGCATTCACTAAAAGACAAAATTGTAGGACTGAACGGTTGGGGGAAGCCCAAAGGTCACCGAGGGGCAACCCGAGAGTTTTGCTTGTAGTATAAGTATAGGAGAGTTAGATAGAAGAAAGGACTTTTTCCCATATAGATTTGTGAGAGTATGTTGTAAGAAGAACTATTTCCTTTTACAATAAAGAAATTACAAGTTTCCTGTTGGAGAAAGCTTTGTGGAAGGTTTCAAATGATGTGCTATGGATTTGTTGAATGTGAACTATTTTGTTTTCAGTTGTTATCCATTAACTGTGAGATCGTTCTAACTCTTTGAACCTATGCTCTTGTTATGAATGCACTCTAGTTTATTCTATGAAATTTCCACTGTGAGTAATGAATGTTGTTCATAAACAATTAGCTATCTGGTTGTTCATATAACTATAAATGTTCGTGTGTTTTGAAATAAGTAACATCTATCTGTGATTTTTCTTACTGCATGCACAAAAGACATTACTCATTGATGAATAATAATCTTGCTCCCTAGGGATAGGTTAGATAGTTAGTTTTATTTTATCTTGTTGTGTGTGGTTTAGATGCGAGAGGGTTAAGACGAGAGGTAAGAACCTGCGTATCACATTGTGACCGCTCCTCGTATTCTCTATCAATCTGCATTTTTAGATAGGCACTTGCATCTCATACTTAAATTTAAAAAACTAAAAATACACACGGTGGACTGGGCCATAACTGGTAAAACACTTTATTTTTGTTACTTGACCTACGGTATCCGGACCGTAAACTGGATGAATTCCCCATACCAAACAATAACAGGCTAGTTGAGAACGTTTACTGGGGAGAATCCCTAACTGTTGTTACCTGCGATTTTCCAGGCCTCAACACCTTCCTATTTAGCGCTTGGTTATGCTTCATTTTTAGCACAATGGTGCACTTCCTTTTAGTGTCAAGTTTTTGTTCCTATTTAGCATCAATTTTTTCTTCTTATTTAACACCCAATTTAGCTTCCTATTTAGAGCCACAAATAGCACCTAGTTTGGCTTCCATTTTAGCACCTCATGTTGCTTCTTTTATAGCTTCCACTTTATTAATTTCAATTAAATTAAAGAAATATATCATTGTTCTTAAATAACATATATCATTATAAAAAAAACAAGAGATCACATTTCAAATTTATAGCATAACATTTATAATAAATTTTAGGGAAATTGACAAGATCCATATAAACTAGAAAATTCATCATACTTATTAGATCTCCACCAAAAAACATCTCTAACTTCTAGTTTTTTTAATTTAACAATATAATTCTTACAACACCATCATCGTCATTAATTATAACAAGTGAAAGTATATTATACCATTACATCAATTTGATGTCATGGACGTCATTATAGAGATTGTAAAAACAACCAGTCAATACCAGTATCATAAGAAGCAAGATTTTAGTAATTTCAATTAAATAGATGAAATATATCATAATTCTTAAATAACTTAGATCTATCTAAAAAACTAGATATAGCATTTCAAATTTATAGCATAACATTTATAAAGAAATTTAATGGAAATTGACAACTTCCAACTAGAAAAATCATCATACATAGTAAATATCCATAAAAAAACATCAAAAACTTCCAATATATATAAATTAACAAGATAATACTGATAACATCATCATCATCTATAATTAAAACAAGTGGAAGTCAAATATATGATTCGATCAATAACATGTCGAAATGATATAAATAAAAGTCAAAATGATATAGGTATCATAATGACATAAGAACAACAATCCATGATACAGCTCAATATGAAAAATGTCACTAAGTAGCACCAGCAACATCAACATCATCATTATCATCATCCTAATGGAAATCCTCTGCATCTTCATTGTCATCTACATCATCATCTTCATCGCCACCTCCTAGATCCGATCTAGATTTAACATACTCTTGATCTTCATCTATTGGATCATCCAATCCAATTTTCTAAAAAAAACAATCAAAATTAAAAGTTAGTATTAATTTCATGCCATAAATCATAATTGTGTTATATTGCTAATATTACAGCAAATGGAAATGAGCCATAATCATATTAGATCATATGAATGTGGACCATAATCAAATATGCAATAAGTTACAACTAAGATGTCATTCCAATTATGTGAAGGATGCAACAATTGTAATAAATGTTAGTAAAGATCATAAAAAATTGCAATACAAGTTAAATTATCTATCAATTGGAAAGTGTACTATATAACCTTAAGTCTCAACTCTCTCATGTCATTATATAAAAGTTTGTTTTCCAACATTGACTTTGCAATATATGTAAGTCTACAATGAAATAGAATTATAGATGCCATAATTCAATTCAATAGACCAATACAATCTTAAACAGAAGTTTACAATCAAATCCATCATCTATGTACATACCACACTCATAACTGCTAAAGCTATGGGTCATGCAAGCTAGTGAATACAAACCACAATTGTGCACTACCATAAAGGTATAGCCATAGTTTCATATTTCCATTAAATGTATAGTTGCAATTCATAGTGTCAATAAATGTTGATTCATGGTTCCATACTATCAATAAATGTTGAGTCATGGTTCCATACTATCAATAATTGTAAAGCATCATATTTTATCAAAAAATGCAACGCCATATTTTAGTGTTACTTAATAGATGTTGTTTGTACTACCAATAAATGTAGGGTCTTAGATTTTTTCTTCATTTCCTATTGTACACTTCAATTATTCGCCATTTACATTCGATGTTTTCTATGTTTAGGGTATCAATTTTTTGTGTGTTGTGTGGATTGGTGCTTCAAACCCTAGATATCTTAAATCTTAATAATGAAAAAAGAGTATTATGAAAAATCCCATAAAATATACTAGTGCTTTTCATTTGTATTTTGGGCTAACCCTAGGTAAATAAGGTTAAGAAAATGTGTCACTTTCATTTGATATGTAAAGAGGTTAAAGTTGGCGATGCTAAGTTATTTTTTTCTTACAAGGCCATCATCAAACCATAGGGTATCAAAATTTGGATTAGTGTTGCATGTGAGAGGCCTATTTTATCCTCAACAAGTTTTTTAGGGTTAAATACCTTGTTGGTATCTTTGCAAACTTGTAAGAGCCAACAAAACCTCACCTTGTTATCCCATTCCATCTCCCAAACCCCTCCTCAACCTATATCCCATCCTTCTACTGGCCAAGCCATCCAAAATACATCATTTCCTAACCCTTATATTCCCTAGATCCATCTTCAAAAACAGTGTCCTACCATACATTCCAAATCATGATTAATGTTCTCCATTAGATACCCAATCTATTAAGTTTTAAAGCATACCAACCCTCCTTGAACCATAAAATCACCAACACCTTTTTTCTTTGGCCTTAGCAAACTCATTATCCTTCTTATCCTTGGTCGAAGTTTCCCTCATAGTACCCTAACGTTGGATATCCACATTCTTGCACCCATATATCATCCTAAACACACCCCACAATATTGCCATGCAAGCCTACCTAGCCTTTACCTATAACAACGTTGAACATTTGGCTATCATTTTGGGCTTAAAACTTTGTGAATTTCCCTTGTTAATATGAACAAATCAATCCTAATTAATGAAAAGGGGCCCAACTTAAAGAAAAATAAACATAACTTCAAGTTGTTAAGAGCTTGGGCTTGACCCAATAAAAATATGTGTATAATATAAGAGACATTTTCAAAAAGAAAATATCATTTATCATCCATTCTCATGGAGAAAAGGAATTGATGGTATTTGGGATGTGTTCCCTAGTACTATAAGCTTACATATGGAATCATGATGAGTTTCCTAACTAAGGCTTTTTTTTAAAGCATATAAATACCAATATATGCATTGTCCTAGGGAGCATGGTTGGAAGAGTTAGAGTTACCCTCCAAGTTTATTTGAAGATTAAAGAAATTAAGGGGCATTTAAATACAAGATTCATCATCTTTATTTTATTTTTCTTGGGTTTATTTGACGACTGTAAATTACTTGTACAAATATGCTTGTGGAGTCTTTGAAGAAAGGCAAGTTTCTTCCAATAAGAAGATGTTAGGGTTGAGGTGAAACTTCCTTTGTCTTGTTGTAATCTTTATTAGGATTGAGGTGAAACTCGAGTAAAAGGCCTTCCCTTTGCCGAGGTGTAATTTCAATGTGGTATTCTAAACTTCTAACTCATCACGTTTTTCTACCAATGTGATTATCATTTTTACCCTAAACGCAAACAAAATCATGATACATTGCACATTGTTTTAAACAATTCATCTTAAGCCACATATTTGATCAACCAAATCCATAAGATCCGACATGTTTGTTTGGGAAAAGAATACATGGACACACTGCCCACATTAAATCAAGGTAGGGTTTCGAAAATCGACCCATAAAGCCAAAAGTTTCATTGCCTTTACTAAACAAAATCCTAGTTTGAAAATTGCAGCATAGAACATGTTCCTAGCCATGGATCCATAGGATAGGGGTGTCCCTATCTAAATTACCATGTTAGGATTCCAACAATCTTGATCGATCATCCATCAGAATGTTGGTTTTCATTTGATCATGGGTTGCAACTCACATCCAAAAGTCATTCAAAGACATTTGGTGGAAGTTTGGCATGGGGAAAAATAACCCAATTGTTTATCATTTTTAAAATTCGTAAGCTCCTACATGTTTGTTTAGGAAAGGAATACATGAACACAATATCTACATGACTTGAAGGCAGGGTTTTCAAAATTCGATCACTGAATCCAAAAGTTGCATTGCCTCTAACTAAGAAAAACCCTAGTTTATGTAATGTTTGAGTACATCAAGTAACACGCTTGTGGCCATGAACCCATGCAACATGCAATAGTGGTGAACACAGATGGATTCCCATGTCACAAATCCAATGAACTTTATTGATCATTCCTTGGAGTATTGGTTTTCATTTTATTGTGAGTTGCAACTCACATCTAAAATTCATTCAAGGGCATTTTGTGAATTTGTCGTAGGGCATAAAGATTAGACCATACAACATTTTTGAAGTCTGTAAGCTCATGCATTTTTTTTGGGAAAGGAATACATGGACACACTCTCCATATGAACCCAAGGTAGGGTTTTCAAAATTTGACTCCCAAATCCAAAAGTTGCATTTCCTCTATTGAGAAAAACCCTAGTTTGCAAAATTGCAGAACATAACAATTTCTTGTCAACAGATTGTTAGTTTTTCATCAAGTAAGCTAGCATTATGATCTTCGGATCTTTTCACTGAGAGAATAACAAGCATAGAAATAAAAAAATAATCACACCACAAGAGACAAGAGACACAAAGAGTTTTCCTTAGGGAAACCAGAAAGGAGAAAACCCCGCAACTTCCTTAGAGATAAAATCAGCACCAAAACAGTAAGAGATCTCCCAACAGCAGTGGCCTTCTTGTCCCAGTATATTTCCTCCTCCACAAGTGCGCCTCACTTAAGAGAGTGAATGATGTGTGTGATAAATAGAGAGTCTCACTCTCTATTTATATTCTTCCGTTCACTTGAATTGCATTTTCACACGTAGGCTCGACCTAACAATTACTTACCCGAGCCTACACCTTAATTAGTGTATAATAACTCAAGTGCCCCAAAACTGTGGGGACTTACCTAATGACTTGACATGACTTGTTTACATTATAGATCCTCCCGATCGGAACATCGAGGCAAGACAACATGACTCAAATACATAATAGAAACATCCCGGAATAAACATCGGGTTACAATACATAAGAATATATAGAAGAATACATTCCGAAGTTACATATACATCAACACTCTCTCTTAACTAGGAAGTTATTCTTTCGACACAATTTTCAGCACTGGTCTTCTTCTCTAAATCAGCTGGATCGTCTTCAAGTCATCTTCATCTTCAAGTCATCTTCGTCTTCAAGTCATCTTCAGATCTGGATCATCTCTCGATCTAGATCATCATCACTATATCTGGATCATCTCTCGATCTGGATCATCATCGAACATCATCACTGGATCTGGATCATCATCAAACATCATCACTGGATCTGGATCATCTCTCGATCTGGATCATCATCGAACATCATCATTGGATCTGGATCATCTCTCGATCTGGATCAACATCACTGGACTGGATCTGGATCATCACTTGATCTGGATCATCTCTCGATCTGGATCAACACTACTGGATCATCATTACTGGATCTGGATCAACACTGGTGCTATCTCATGATTCTTCTCATCATAGGAAGTTCTACAGAGCCAGCCCTTTTTCATGCTGGTTGTAGGCCTACCCTCATGTAGGTCTTCGCCCAGCACTTACATCTGACCTGCTCGTCAGAAAGGCATGCCCAGCAATCACATCTGATCATGTAGTAAACTACAATCCCATCAGAAAGGGCCAGCACTCACATTCACCAGCACGATAGGACACGCCTACTATCATCTATGAAATGGCTCAGCACTTACAACCACCAGCATGATAGGACACACCTACTATCATCTGTGAAATGGCTCAGCACTTACAACCACCAGCATGATAGGACACACCTACTATCATATGTGGAAAGGCACAACAATCGCATCCACCAGCTTGGTAGGACACCCCTACTACCATCTGTGGAAAGGCTCAGCACTTATAATCACCAGCATGGTAGGACACACCTACTACCATCTGTGAAAAGGCACTACACTTACAGTCACCAGCATGATAGGACACACCTACTATCATCTGTGAAATGGAACATCACTTACAATCACCAGCATGATAGGACACACCTACTATCATCTGTGACAAGGCTCAGCACTTACATCCATCCAGGCGGGAACACATCCTCCTCACAATGATGGAAGGGCATGCACTCATATTTGATCATGAGGGGAACACATCCCAGCAATCATATCAGAATGGCCCCCAGTCCTCCTCGACTGAGCTACCTAGTAACTGACCAGGCGCCTCCATTCTCCTAGAGAATGGCATTTTCCCTTACATCTGACCTGCTCGTCGGAATGGCCAACACTCACATCTGACATGGAAGGAACTTAATCCTTTAGCCATGAACAGAATGGTTCAGCCCTTACATCTGATCAAGTGGGAACACATCCCTCTATCACATCAGAATGGCTACTCAGTTTTTACACTGAGTGTTCCTGGTAACTGACCAGGTGCCTCCATTCCTAGAATGGAAATTGCTCTTACATCTGTCCTACTCAACAGAATGGCCAGCACTCATATCTGACATGAAAGGAAGCAACCCTATCACCATGATAGAATGGCTCAGCCCTTATATCTGACCTACTCGTCAGAATGGCTATGGATCTCAGCACTCATATCTGACATGGAAGGAACCAATCCTCTCACCATGACAAAATGGCTCAGCCCTTACATCTGACCATGGAAGGAACCAATCCTCTCACCATGACAAAATGGCTCAGCCCTTACATCTGACCATGGAAGGAACCAATCCTCTCACCATGTCAGAATGGCTATGGGTCTCATCACTTTCTCTGGTAGGAAGCCTCAATCTAGAGAACACCAAGTCTCTCTCTAAAGTACTCGAACTTCATCCTAGCCAATGGCTTCGTCAATACATCAGCTATATATTCCTCCGTCGCAACATACAAGAGCTTCACTGCTCCTCTCTGCACCATATCCCTGATATAGTGATACTTGATCTCGATATGCTTCGACTTGTCATGGAACACTGGATTCTATGACAACTTCATGCAACTCTGGTTGTCACAATGTATACAAGTAGCATCCAACTGGAGATCAAATATATCAGACAGTAGCTTCTGCAGCCATACTGCCTCGTAACTAGCTGAACAAGCTGCGACATACTCTGCTTCAGCTGTACTCAGTGCCACATAGGATTGCTTCCTGCTAAACCAAGAGATCACACCTGATCCCATACTGAAGCAACATCCTGAAGTACCCTTCCTGTCAATGGCACTGCCTGCCCAATCTGAATCAACATAACCCTCTAGGTTAATCTTCTAATTCGCATCATACTTGAGCCCATAATCAATTGTACCCTTCAGGTACCTCAGAATATGCTTTGCATCCATCAAGTGAACACTTCTCGGATCTGTTAGGTACTGGCTCAAGGTGTTCACAGCAAAGCAAATATCTGGTCTCGTGTTCGTCAGGTACATCAATGAACCAATCATCTGACGATACATCGTAGCATCAACCGACTCTGAAGAAGCATCACTCAATAGCTTCAGGTTCGATGCCATAGGTGTGGTCATGCAGTCCATCATCCTAACCCTCTTCAGGATCTCTACTGCATACTTCCCTTGTCCAAGGAAGATTCCATCTGCACTCTGCCACACCTCCATGCCTAGAACAATAGTGCATCGACATATAACAGGAACATCACTGGTCTTTCGCCTTCAACCCTGAAGCAAAGGTTGGAATCCACTTTACTCTCAGTAAAACCTAGAGTCATCAGTAATCTTCCCATCCTGTCATACCATGTCGAACCTCAAGATCTTCTGTAGTCACTCCCTCTGAAGCGAAGCATCATGCTCCCTCTGTCTTCTGTACTCTATGCACTGAAAACATTCTGTACCGGAGTGACAAGTAGCTTCCTACGCTACTAATATTCTATGTAACCATCTAGTGTATAGACTTGCATCTTCAACCTTGTAGCAAAGGTTAAGATCTTCATCAATCTCATCATGTATGTGTTTCAACTCTTACTGGCTGCAAATGTCTCTTCGTAGTCTAGGCCTTCTTTTTGTGAGAAGCCTCGTGCTACGAATCTTTGCTTTGTATCCCATGAAGTTTCCATCTACTGCATGATGGTACTATGAACTTCTCTTCAGGTCTTGATACTATTCCCTTACATCATTCTTCTTGAATTGGTTTTCCCTTTCTTCTTGGTGGCTGGAAGGTTCTGCATCAATGATGTCACTACACTCGTCATATTATTCTTCATTTTGAAATGTCGTCACTTGCTCTTCGGAACAAGTCTTCATTCTTATTTTCTTGTAGGAGATTATGTATGCGGTCTTTCCGACAAGTCAAATGCAATTGTATGGTTAGAAACATTTCAGAA
>LPNX010250094.1:0-39041 GCA_001517045.1 Pseudotsuga menziesii | reverse complement strand
CTCTGCATTCTGGATCTTCACATTCTTCAACTGGTTTCTTTAGGTCATATTCTGATTTTTGTTCTTCCCTTCAAATAGCTTGAAATTCTGGAAGACCTTTAATAGCTTTGCTTACAATAGGTAGTGCTCTGTAATGCACATGTGCAAGCCTTCTATGCCAAAGCTTATTTGGCTCTACTGTGTCATGGATCAAGGCTTGTTCTGGAAGGTCCTTCAATTTGTACAAGCCTCCTTCTTGTTCTCCAATCACTACCGCATCATCGATAGTCTTTCCTTTTGGCCACATGATGGCTTGACCATCTATGAATGCAACCCGCATTCCTTTTGCATCAATGCTAAAATGGAGAGAAGGTTCTTCTTGAGTCCTGGAATAAACAATACTTCTTTCATTGTTAGAGACTTACCAGATTCTAGCTTGTATGAAGATTCCCCACTACCTTTTATTGGATATTGATAGTCATCTCCTAGTTTCACCTTGTGAGGTGATTCGTGTTCTGATAGTCTTACAAAAGATTCCTTGAATCCCATCATATGTTTGGAAGCCCCACTGTCTATAAGCCAATCATCACTTCCATGAGTAATGTTACCTGTGAGAACTGATATCAGAACATATTCATCTTCGCTTGAAGAATCTTCACTTTCATATCTGGATCTCTTTCTGGATGGTTCATCATCCTCTGCAGCATGAGCATGATGTCTTCTTTGGCCTTGACCAAGTTCTTTTTGTGAAAGGCTTCTAACCTTGTCTCCCTCTGAAACTGGAACCTCTATACTCATGTAGGTGTCCAATCCATTTTCTTTAGAGAGATCATATACTTCCAAGCTTGGAAGTTTTCAACTTCCCCAAGCTTGTCACCAAGCTGATGTGATATATCATATTGAAATGAGAACCTCAAATGGAAATAGCAAAGGATTAGATCTTACCGATTTGAGGTGTCCGTCCTTGTCCCGGAGTTTGTTGATGTAGGGTTTGTCACAGAAACCCTAATTTTCAAAACTTGGAATCTTTCAGATCTGATTGAATAAACAGATATATCTATTCAAATGGAGCTGTCCAATGTACTCCTTTTCTGAAAACAGTGGAGGGAAGATCCCGGAACAGGAAGCCCTAGATTTCCAGTTTCTTCTGCAGAAATGCCTGTTACTATTTCTGTGATATCTCTAAAATTACGGATCCTATGCATATGAAATTTTTCACTGAGGTAACATCACACGTCCCTGATCCAACACCATAGGTTTCACCAGGATTGGTTTCACAATTTGGGATTTATGAGCTGTTTCCCAAGGTGACCTGTTACAGGACTGTTCAGAATAGCGAAGTTGTATGGAATGCCACGTGTCACTGATTCATATTCTGAGTCTGATATTCGGAACAACGAAATTAAAATATGTGCCCGTTCCGAAACATCTTCATGAATTCCATTTGGACCTTTGTATCCCAATATATTGCATATCTCCCCAGATGTCCTGTTTAGGGATGAATTCTGGAAGAGGTTGGAACCCTAACTTGGAGAGATCATATCTCCTGGAATACAGCGAATCTAAGTCTGATGTTTGGAAAAAGGCTTCATCATGATTTTATCTTCAGACCCTACAATTTTCAGCTCCTGAAACTTCTCCAATCTCGAAATACAGCGACTGTACCAAAACTTAGCCGTTTTAGTGTTTAGGGTTTCTCTAGCTCGGGGTCAAACTAGGGTTTGACTTTCCCAAAGATTTTCCCAACCAAATTTCTTGATCCAGGTCTCTAAAATTCGGTTTTTATGAGGAGAAAAATCCCATACAGGTCTCACTCAAAAATTCCTCTTCTGTAGAAATCCTTAATTTCCGCATCGAAGACTGAAAATGCTCGAAATCAAATTTCGCTTCGACATAAAGATGCACCCTTCAATGGAGAGTCATCCTAGCATACTTGTGCTGATAAATTGTGGAGAGAGACCCAAAAAATAAGAAGCCCTAGATTCTGCAGCTGCACAATGTCTTCTTCTCAGGTTAGCTCTGATACCATGTTAGTTTTTCATCAAGTAAGCTAGCATTATGATCTTAGGATCTTTTCACTGAGAGAATAACAAGCACAACAATAAAAACATAAGTACATCACAAGAGAAAAGAGACACAAAGAGTTTTCCTCGAGGAAACCATAAAGGAGAAAACCCTGCAACTTCCTTAGAGATAAAATCAGCACCAAAACAGTAAGAGATCTCCCAATAGCAGTGGCCTTCTTGTCCCAGTATATTTCCTCCTCCACAAGTGCGCCTCACTTAAGAGAGTGAATGATGTGTGTGATAAATAGAGAGTCTCATTCTCTATTTATATTCTTCCTTTCACTTGAATTGCATTTTCACACATAGGCTCGACCTAACAATTACTTACCCGATCCTACACCTTAATTAGTGTATAATAACTCAAGTGCCCCAAAACCATGGGGACTTACCTAATGACTTGACATGACTTGTTTACATTATAGATCCTCCCGATCGGAACATCGGGGCAAGACAACATAACTCAAATACATAATAGAAACATACCAGAATAAACATCGGGTTACAATACATAAGAATATATAGAAGAATACATTCTGAAGTTACATATACATCAACACAGATCCATGATATAGGGGTTCCGCTAGTTGGATTTCCATGTCATGAATCCAACAGGATCAATCGTTCATCCATCAGAGTCATGTCTTTCATTTTATAGTGAGTTGAAACTAGCATCCAAAATTCATTCAAGGACATTTGGTTTTCCCCACCATGGCATGAAAACCAAACCATTTGATGTTTTTTAAATATGTAAACTCCTACATGTTTGTTTGGGAAAGGAATACATGGACACACTCTCCATTGTAACAAGGTATATTTTTCAAAGTTTCAGCCTCGAATAAAAAAGTCGCAATGCCTATTACTAAGAAAAAACCTACTTTCAGAAATTTTCAAGTACGTCAAGTTTGTGGCCATGAACCCATGGGCTAGGAGTACCCCTAGATGGATACCATTGTCTTGAATCCAATGGAATTGGTTGGTCATCCATCAAAGTGTTGGTTTTCATTTTATTGTGAGTTGCAACTCTCATCCAAAAGTTATTGAATGACATTTGGCAGATTTGTCCTGCGGAAAAATAACAAAACCATTTAGCGTTTTTAAAATATGTAAGCTCTTGCATGTTTGTTTGGGAAAGGATCATGATGTAGCTCTAGAGCACCTTCTTGTTCCTCTTATACTTCTCATGTGGGATCTTTTTGGAGGATTTTTTCTAAGGTTTATCTTATTCACCCTAGTCAGGCATGGACTTTTCTCCATCCCTGTCGCCTTGAACAAACCCTTGAGGAGTGGTATTCAGTGGTATTACAAGCATAAAGTTAGTTTATCCCTAACTGAACATACCGTAATTCTATTTAATACTTACCTACCTTGAGGTCCTGTAAAACCAAGAAACGAGATGGTGATGTCCTTGGGGATTTACAATGTTTGAGGGACTTGCAGGGTAAAGGGACTCACATCCCCTAGGTAGGGTAGGCAGAAATACAATAGGTGGTGAGTAATTGTTTTGTGGATTATTAGGTTGTTATTATTATTTATTATATTGTGAGTGCCCCTCCTATGGATTCCTTGGCCTCATCTCGGGGTGGTCTATCCAAGAAGAATTTGGCTTGGAAGTGCCTAAGGTTAGGTGTTACATGGGCCCATTGATGCCAATTGCATATTGATAAGATATATGAATTATTTTATGTTATTTTGCATTTTAATGTTTTTTTTCATTCTTATATTGCACCCTTGGTGGATTTTATAAACTCTATTGAATAACTACACAGATTGTTAATGATCGGATGCAGGATCAGATGGTTTTCCACTTGGAATTTACTGGCAATCTTAGTTGTTTCATATCTGATTTTGATGGAAGATTACATATCTCTTATTCATGCTTATTTGTTGTTTTTTAACATGTAAATGTGCCCTCAATGGATGATCTTATTTGTGAATGAATTCGTAGTTGAAATGATGAGTTTTCATAACACTAGTTGAGTAGTTTTGCTTCAAAACTTGAATGCATCGATTATTTTCAATATATCTGATTTCCTTATGTTTTATGGATGCACATTATTATTCTATTTCACCCTTTATGGATGCAGTGAGCCCTTGGGAATTAATGAAATCCTTGTTTAAGTCTACAAATTAAAATTGTTATGAATTTGGCTATTATCTCACTAGTTTATGCTTGGAAACTTGATTGGAGTGATTGCTTTGAAAGATATGATGCTTTATACATGTTTACTTGTTGTAAATAATCATGATAATGTTACCTTTATGGCTTTAGTGTGCCCCAAAGGATGATATACTCTTTCTCCTAAGCGTTCAAATGAATTTGATATGATTTGGTTGCTTATTCATTGAACTGGTTATGGATTTAAAGGTCAATGGTAGATATGATTTTCCATATATGTTAATGGATGTAGATGGAAGCTTCATACCTGTTATTATTCATGGTTAAATGTATGTAGACAATAGATTCATATATGATCTGATAGGTGATGTAAAAATATTAAATAAAGTGTCGTAATTTTTATTTACGGAAGTGTCGTGATTCCATAGATTAACTATCATAAAATATGAATTGTAATTGTTTACAAAGAAGTCTGTAAATCTGATTTGAAAAAGTTACAAGGATGTTCATAGCTTCTTGTAGATTTTATTTAATTATTCTCATGTTCATATTAGACACTTGTGCAAATTTGGTTAAATTATCATGCTCACATATCTATGCATCTGCATGAGCATTGGGAAAATTTTAATTGTATTAAAAGTGTCACAATTATTTTAAACACTGGATCTACAAAACAAGGACGACCTTCAAACCCTGAGGTAAGGAGAGATTAACATTCAAGTGGTTCGGTCATCTAGGGAGAGGATGCATAGTTGTGATTTTTTGTTCTAGATCTGCCCGATGTTGACTAGGAAACAATATTTGTCCGTGTTGATTGAGAATTTGCAGCAACAAAACTGGCGACCATACTAAGGACATTGTTAATCAAATCTATGAGTTTTTCTTATCTCACTTTTGTTTACAATCTTGCAAGGTTTTTATCTCGCTCATTTAAAATATCTAAGGTGATTGATCCACCTTATTCTAGCCTCGTCTACCTTTTAAGGTTAGTATTCATACTCATCAATAATTCTGGCTTGATTTTTCATTAATTATTTTAAGGGTTACTTTCTTTTTGGCTTCTCAGATTTTCCAACGCACTTGGTATTTTTTGACAGAGTGTCGGACTGACCCTGATGCATGTTGCGTACTCTCAACAGACTTAGGAATGTCCCCAACACATGTTTCCTATTGTCAACATGTGTTGCTCATGCCTCATCTCTTCAGACATTGTGCGTCGTTGACGTTGTTCAGTAGCATACAAGGAGCCCCGACTAAAATACAACGCCATGGTGTCACCCTGTAGAGTGCGTTGAGGTAGGTTATCTACAACTCTAGTGCTTTTATTTTGAAAAATTTTGTTCCTATTTGGGTTTTTTCAATCTACCTTTAGGCCTGTTGACAGGTCTGATAGTGTGTTTATCATGAACATTCTCTTTGGGTTTAGATCTCAAGAGTTGTGCTAGTAAAAATCTTTGGAATTGAATATTTTTGTGTGGAATTGAGTCGTGGGTTTACAGTTTGTCCATTGATCTCTTAAAAAAATGTTCTTAGATCTGTAGGAAAGGAAAGCATTGTGGTTTATTGTACTCTATTTCATGTCATCTTTTGTCCTTTACCATTTCTTTTTTAAAATTACATCAAAAACAAAAATGTTTGATTTGATTGCTTTTTGTTTGCTTGAGTGATTAGAAGTTTTCTTTTTGAAGTTGATAAAGAAAGCATAGGCATTTAGACATTATAAACATTTATTTCCTTTTCATCTCAGAGATCTTTTAGGCTTAGCATTGGAAATTGTTGTGTGTTCTGGAAATCTCTTGAAAGCTTGAAAGTGAATTGTTGAATATTGCATAGTATTTTTGTTTGAAAAAGGAAAAGTCTCTCCATTACTCTAGGTAGAATTCATCGAAGAGAAAAATTGCACTACATCTAGGTCATTTGATCTTGCAATTCTTTCACACTCCACAAACATTCACTAACCATCAAGATAAAATTGGACGGTAGCTTAGGTTAAAATATTTAGTAATTTGAGTGATAGGTTAGAAGACGTGTTTGAGCTTCTATAAACATAAGAGCTGTCATGTTTTTCCTGCACCACATCTCAAGGATCATGCGGTTCTTCCACATACCAACCGGTATATCGAACATCTTTTCACGTACCCTTAAGGTATATCAAAAGGTTCTTCACGTACTTGGTAGTATATCAGAAGGCCCCTTTCAAACGGTCATGCATTAGACAACACTAACACATATTTGAGATCCCATGTACCTTGTGTATATCGTGAGACCCTTCTAGGAAACCTATACAAACTGAGAAAATCCTTTTGGTCGTCTTGTTGGATCAATACATTGAGAACAACACTCGGTGAGCTACTATGCACGTGTTGTCTAGGTAGTCGGGTATTCAAGAAAGGGTACGGTCCCAATCCTCCTTGTCACATTTTACTATTGGACCTTGCATTGTATCGCGAGTTGTGACAACCTGACAATCCTAGTGAGGTTCTATCTTTTTTCAGCCCCTCCAATCACCTAAGTTTGCTTCTGGCCTTATCTTGCATAGGATTGTCTGTGTGTGATCTTTTCTTTTGAAAAAAATTTAGAGTAGAAGTTTACAGCCTGCATTCTAGCTGAGATACCTGTGAGACAATCTCATAGATTGCATGGTTTACCATATAGCTTTCCTCATGCCATGGAATAAAGAGAAGGAGAAACAATGGATCAACCGACTACAGCTTATTCAGATGCAGAAGGAATTCTAGTTACTGAACCCAGGGAAGAACATTCTTCCTTTGAAAATCCATCCACTACAGTAATAATTCAACAACCTTCTATAGATGATGCAACCTTTCGTTTTCCTATGGAAGGTCAGTCTGGTGCATGAGACTGGGTCTTTACCCATCCATCACATGACACCGTGGCATCGAAATTTGGTCCAACCGCTCCATTTTGGGAGACCTCTTTAGGACAGGCCATCTATGAATACATGACCACTAGCTTACCATACCTTACACCCCCTCGAGAAACTAGATTTATTGCGGATGATGAGATCCTTGGACCTGTCCGCTAGACCCTTACTCGTTTATGTTGAATCGGGGATAACATAAGGATAAGAAGCTTATCCCACTTCCTTGTTTGTTCGGGGACGACCAATCCAGAATACCATGCTCCTTCACCATCTCATGTGGCTTTTATTTTAGGGACATTAGTTCAAAATGTAGTTACTTATTATCCAAGTCAACCCTCCATCCTTACCATACTAGCTCAAAATATCCCATCTATTTATAGTTCTCTTGTACTTTTCACGACTGGGGGGAAATCCCCAACCCAGGTCTTTTCACTAATGAAGGGAATTGCTTCTAGTTGGGGCATAATGTTCTTGTAGGAAAACCAATAGTCAGTATACCTTCCGCGACTATGAATGTGGTTATTATCTCTTCCATTATGGGATAAACCTAGTGGGTTCAACCCACTTTCAGTCAACCTTCATGGGGCTATGCCTATCCAAGAAATCAACCGTCTTTGGTCCATCAAGATTATCAACCTATGGCACCAAGAATTTTTTACCTTGGGAGTATGAAAACCCCATGGGGGAAACTTGATTGGTCAAATGTCCTCGTATCTAGGAGACCACATATTAATACCATTGGGGTTCTTGGAGTTCCACCTTCCAGGGGTCTACCACCTGGGGGTCCACCACCACCTGGAGGCCCACCACTTAGAGGTCCACCACCACTTGGGGGTCCACCACCTGGGGCTCCACCACCACCTTGAGGCCCACCTTCTAGAGGCCTACCACCTAGAGGTCCAACTCCCCCTGGCAGCCCATCGCCTGGAGGACCATCGAGGGGATCATTTGCTAACAAACTACCCAATCAACTGGTCATGGGGGCATCATCAACACTTGTTTATCAATCGAATTATGGTCCTACTTGTCTGAAAATTCCTTATCAGTACTACCATTACCCTAAACCTAATCAACAGTTACCATTTATGGCTACCTTAGATCTACCAAATATGTCTAGATTCATTAATGACCCCATTCACCACGATCCTTCATGGCCGACTATCCCTATCAAATTACCCTCGGATATACTCAAATTCGATGGTAAACCCGGTGAATAGCCTAAAAACCACCTAATGACATATCATTTGTGGTGCTTTTCCAACTCTCTAATGGATGGTTCCATCTATCTGAGATTGTTTTACAGAACTCTCACTGGGGTTTCCACAAAGTGGTATATTGAGTTTCCTAAGCATTCCTTTTGGGATTTCAACACCTTAGCAATGGCCTTTTTTACACATTTTCAGTTACCAATATGATATGAGACAGGTACAGATCCTTAACCCCACTTTGCCAAACCACTTCCACATATATATCTGATCATATACATGAGTGGAGACGACGACATAGGTCAATAAAAGCTCCTATTCCCTACCAGTTGCTCATCGTTTGGTTCACCAAATCTTTGCTTCCATCCATTGCTAGGAATGTTTCCATGGGAGGAGTTGTTACTGAGGAACAAGCCATTATTTGTGCTCAGTACCTTGACTTGGTATATTCCCAGTTAGGCACTCTGTATGACTTAATCCTCCATGCTCATCGTCTTACTTCGGACCTTTCAAGAACTTCGACGGAGCCACCTGCCAATGATGTTCTTGGTTCTGTCCAGACATAGTCGACGGCAAAATCCTTCGAAAAAAAAAAACAATCTGCCACACCTGCTAATCAGACTGTTTCAAATCCCATGACTACTTCCCCTCCTGTTGTTTTGACCGAAGTGAATGTGGTTCAATCCTCAGAATCTTCGGGAACAAAGAAGAAAGGAAAGAACAAAACCAGAAAATCTGAGAATCAACAGGAAGGTAATTTTTTTTTAACTTTCCAACTTCGCTCTTTATTATGTATGTTATTTACACTTTTAGCCTCCTGCCACCATAGATAAACTTTTCCACTCTACTAAAAGATTTCTAAGTGTGTACTACTTCTTTTCTTTTCTTTCCAGTACTGCAATAATTTTGGCCATTGTTCTTTGGTGGATCTGTCAAAAGTTTTAGGATTAGATCATTTATCTCCTCTTGATCTGATTTGGCATTCATTAGTTTAAGATTATCTACCTTAAGGATTTCCAAATCTACTTTCAAACTCCTTATTGTTTCTAACATTTCCGACCGCATATCTGTGTTACGTTTTTCTGTCAGTTCTACATAGAGACTTGCATTCTCTAATGCTGGAATACCTTCAGACACTACTTCTTCCTCAAATATTTTTTCTTCCATCACTATGTCTACATGTAACAATATATATTCATTTTTTATTTATAATTGTTTGTATTCAAAATACTCAGTCATATTATACTACATGATTAAGCGGTGTCCCATTAGGTCGAAGTGTTTTAACTTGTCTCTAATACCATTTTGTAACAATCCAAACTAAACACAAGAAATAAGAGTAAATTTGTTTTTTTTAAATAAAGGTAAACTTAACTATGGTTGTTCAAATTTAACCCTCAACTAACAAGTATCATGGTTTTCTAGCTTCATGAAATCAAATTCAGGCGACTCTTCACCAAAGATTGGGAAAAATTCAAAGATTTAAACAAGGACTTGCTTAGCTTCACGACTAACACTTATCCTATTCTTGTTACAGGTATTTCCAACGTTCATATTACCTCAAGTGTTCCTCCTAAGAATGAGGACTAAGGTTTACCTACCTTAATTGCAAAACTAAGTATTTCCAAAGCATGTCTTATATAATTGATATTGCAAAAAGGTTTTAAACCCAACATAATGCTTTACAGTTGTCTCACACTTGCTATCTGTGTGTTGACTTTGGATAGGGTTACATTCTCCAACTCATTAGTTCATGCAGCATTCGACTGCTAGCAGTCCGTAAGCGGACTGACAGCTCTGCCACAATGATTTAACACCAGGTTAATGGGAAAATGTGTAAGTTCGAGTTGAACTAAACCACGAATCATAGTTTTTAGAATCTTACATACCATTTAATTTCCAGTATCGACACCATTTCCGGTTTTGAGAAGCTTATACACCATTTACTTTCCAGCATCGACACCATTTCCGGTTTACTACAACAACTTCCAAACCAAGTAAGGAATAAGTCTTAGCTTTCTATTTGGTAGCTTTTTTTGAGGTTTATTATTTATTATTGAAGATAATGATTTCTTACATTCCAATTGCAGGTTGAAAACATGGAGAATGATCTTGGCCTGAAAAGCTGGGTTTAGCTACGTTACCGGTAAGTCCTTGTTTAAAGTTTCGACTTCATCCTATATCTATTTCTTTGAAGAATGAAATGGTGGGTTAAATCTACGCCCGCTTATGAAAAAGGAAAGGTTATGCTGTCGTTGGTTCTGTAGGCCATCGCCCTAAGCTCTCAATAGTTGGGGTTTTCTTTTCAACAACCATACGACTTAGTTTGTTAAAACAAATTATAGTTCTATTCTTAATATATTTAATTATGAGAGTGAATTTAGTTATTTGGGCCTGCATGTCAAATGGGTACACATCCAAGTTTGTAAAGAGACACATTGTGATTATTGCAAATCACTATACTCTATCGTTTTTTTCTTTTTCGCTTGTAAAGAGAACTATGTTATCACACAGAACTGGTTATTTAAAATTTAATGGATGTTACCCATGTGGTACCATGGACTATCGTAATGGTTAATAGTTAAATATGGTTATTTTGTAATGGATATCTCTGTTTAAAAAGGTTAACTCTGTGTTATTAGGCTAATTTATTGATGTGTTTATTATATAATTACTTGGTTTGTTTAATTGTCTGTAAATTGGTTTTTTTCCAACATTATCCTCAGTTCTAGGGTTTACTTATCTTCAATAGTTTTAATTCAATGAAGAGTTTATTAATTTGCTAGTTTTAAATACCTGCTCGTAATTTAGGTTTTTAATATTATTCTTAGTTCTAGGGTTTTACTGTTTAAGATTTATAAGGAGAAACATATATAATAATAACAAGGGTTTGATTATATTCGCTCTATTTGATTTGTTGAAAGCTCTACATTCACACTCTATTGAATGTTAATTAAAGGAGATAAATGCAAATGCATGAAAGATTCATAATAAAAGTAATATAAACCATTTAATATATTTTTCTTTCTACAGTTTGTAACTAAGTAACATGCTAGTATAAAAGTATAAGCACATGGTAACTACCATAAGGAAGAATTTAGTTTTCTAGAAATATATATGCGCAATTCGATAATCAAGGTGTTAACAACCATACACCACCCAGCCATAGGAAATGTGAAGCGTTCAAGATTGTACTGTTCCACCCCCTTGCCTAGACTCTTAGGTTTAAAACTTGTTTCCTGTAACTTCAAGTTGTCACCCATAACTAGGAAGAGTCGACCACTCCAGAACCTAGCATTCTCTTATGCTCATTGTCGGTTCTAGTACAGAGCCTAACATCACAAAGATGTTCTCTTGCGGCTCCGCGCTATCTCATGGATACATTACATAGAACCTTCAATTCTTGATCTCTGGCAACTCTATCTTTTTATTTCTCTTTTTCTCTATACAACCCTATGCATGCCCTCTTCTCTTTGCCTAGGACTTTTACAACAAATAACTAACTCTCCTTAGTACTAGCCACTTGTCTTCGTAAATAATGCTGAGCATTTGGTAACTGTTTTAAACCCAAGTTTCTGTCAATTAACTATATAGTTGTTAAAACTCTCAATTTTAGAATTACAGTAATATAAAAATTAACTCATTTGTTCCATTATATTTAAGTAAAATAAATCAGCAAAATGTGACAAGGTAGTATTACAATCAGACTAATTGACACAAGATTGGACATTACTACAAGCAAGCCACGAATACTAGAAAATAATATGCCTTCACCCCTGGTGGAAAAAATAAATCAAATTTATTTATTTTATTTTAATTTAATTTATATTTATTTAATAGTTCAATTTAAATTAAATTGACAAAAAATAAATTTAATTGCTTAATTTAATTTAATTTATATTTATTTCAATTTAATATGCTTTAGTAAAGATATATTTTGAATTTAATTTAATAAACATATAGTATGATTTAATAAACCTTTCCATTAAATTTAATATATATTTTTTTAGAAATGCTTGTTACTCGAGGCCATTGCATTTCATCCATTGGCTAAGAAACTGCATCCCACGAACATCTAAGTCATTAAAATCACCCATGGATCGCACACAGCCTGGGTCACACCAGCCTTTAACATGACTAGGTTTTGGGTGTCTCCTCCCAACTAACTCACCCTTAAGGGGATTGAACATGTTTCGCCCAGTTGATGAGACCCACACCTTAAATGAATGAGCTAGCGAAAATTGACTAAAAATGTTAGATGATTATAAAGGAGTTGGAAGAATGCAATGTTCATGTGATATGGGGTCGAATATCGTCCACTGCCACTATAAACTTCCAGTGAACCCACAGAGTCCCCAACTATGAGCCACAAATTACTCGAGGTTTGAACATATAACCTTTGTAGTCTTTACAACTTGTTGTTACCAATTAGTCTATAAATTAAATTTAAATCAAATTTAATAAATATTTAATTAATCAAAAAATTAACAAACATTTAAGTAATTGTTTTTAATCAAATATTTAATGGAATTTAATACACATTTAAGTATTTTGGATTTAACTCAAATTTAATAAAAAATTAATTTTCATTTAATATATATTTAATAAACTTTTGATTTAATTTAATTTACATATTTATTTTGTTTACTTTCAATTGTTTAAATTGTTTTATTTTATTTAGTAAACAACTGTATTTTAATTTTATTTAATGCATTATATTTCAAAAAAGTAATTTTATTTTTTTCATAATAATAGCTGTGAAAATAATATTTAATATTAAATAATATAAATTCATCATTTTTTTTCTTCGTATATTTGTGAACTATCAACAACTACATTTTTAAAAGTGGTTCATATATCAACTATAGTTACACATAAAAGTGAACAAAAACCACATTTAAAAGTGACAATGCTTGATAGAGGTAGATCAACCACTTTTAAAAACGTGGTTTTTACTAATTATAATTTTGTAATTTAAGAGTACATCTCATCTTTTGAAAGATAACTTTCATAGTTTATATATATTATGGACCTAGAGTGTATTCTTATGGGTCTCATGTATGTAGAGATCTTGCAGATGGAGAAAACACCCTTTAACATATTATCTTTTAGTGTTAATTACTATTAAAGCATTTTTTTTTACTTTGATATATTGGAAAGAGTTTGTAGATGTGATGAATGGTGTTGTAAATGCAATTCATGTTTTATTAATTTGATGATGAAAGCATATATATATATATAAACAAATCAGAAAGGGGTTTGTAGTTGTGATGAATGGTGTTGTAGATGTAATTCATGTTTTTTTTTCACACAAAAAAAAACTTTATATAAAAGAAAAGCTGTGTTTTATAATCAGAAATACTGCACTCCAGAAAATCAAACCCACATAAGTCTATAGATACAGAGTTGATCAAGGCTATAATAACACCATCATAATCTTAAGCAACAGAGCATATATCCTTCTATGTGTTGAACAAAGTCAAGAAACATGATCGACACTGCATAATACTTAGTAAGTCATGCTCAATTCTAAGCCCATCCTGTACCAATTCCCGGTTAATAGCTTCCATTCCTTCCCCCAAAGCTTGCTTAGATAATAGATCTGCGTCCATATTCAACTCATGATAAATGTGATTAAAAGAAATCTGCTGAAAACTATTTATGAGATTTTTTACCCGAATGATCTAGTGATGAATCTCAATCGAGAGAAGAGAATAAACATCCTTTTCCCAATCCACGATCACTTTCGACTCCCTGAAAATCATGATGGAAGAAATGTCCTTCTCCCTCGCAAAAAACATCAAACCCCAGAGCGCTAATAGTTATGCCTTAGTATTTGTTCCAATGGCAATTCCCAGCTTAAGCCTAAAAGAACGATGATGGCTCAATCTAATCACCATCCCTGCCCCACAAATCCCACCTTACTTGATACCATCAAAGAAGCCGACAATACCCTTCTATACAACCGTTGGGAAAGGAATGCTACGACTAGACTCTTTATGCAACAAAGATTCATAGGCGTGTAGCCAGCCTAAAGCCTTCATTCCAACCAAAAATGGATCTTCCCTACCATTCTGAAAAGTGACATAATTTCGAGCCCTCCAAACAGTCCAAAATATGGCCAACAAAACACCCACTGGATGAGCTGAAGAATTTATGAAGCCACGTATATTATCCAATAGACAATGTTTGTCCCAAATTAGAGCAATGGAGAGGTGTCTACTGACAAACTCCCACAGAGACTAGAAGAAACCGTAGCTACCAAAAACATGATCCATCATTTCATTATTTGACAAATAAAGGAAACATCTCCCCGACATCGAGAATCCACGCTTCTAGAGAGAGTCCCATGTTAGAATTTTTTTGATGGATGCAAAGCCATCCAAAACATTTGATCTTTAAAGGTAATGGGGTGAGCCATAATTTGTTGAAGGATACTTCGACTGGATTGAAAGGAATCCTTCCAGTAAGAGCTCGGTAGACCAAATGCGTTGTAAAAGAACCATTCACCTTGTTATAGTCCCACATAAGCTAATCGATGATCTCATTTAAAGAAATATGAGCAGCGATTAGAGCCTTAGAAAAGGTTGACCACCCCTTGGCCAAATCTCCACAAAGGTTTAGACCGTTGTCTTTAAGCCAACGTGAGATCCGATCTTCCTCAGCAACAACGATGTGTGTGAGATCAAAATTGTTCCTCTCATGTAAATGTTGTATCATCGAAACAGAGAGTGTGTATGAGCCACCCATCCCCACAAAATATGCGTGCCACTCCCAACCAACCAACTAAGATTGGATTTTATGATTGGAAAAGTATCCACCAAGCCTCACCAGATCATCGAGCAATTGGCAGGAAACTGATTACTAGGTCACAACCAAGAAACGACATTGAAGCCTCCGTAGATACTTAAGTATGATAATCCTTCCCCAAATCCCTTCATTATGAATAGCTCGCCACAGACTCTTGGCACATAAGGATTTGTTAAAGTTCCCCAAGTGTTTAATGCCCCAACCTCCTTGCTCAAGTGGCCTCAACAAAATCTCCCATCTAGCCAGGTGGTATTTGGTTCCTTCGATTTACCTCGCCATAAGTAGTTGAAGATAATCCTTTTGATGGAGGAAATGACCCTTACTGGAATTCACAGCAATGAAAACTAGTATACCAACACACTTTGTAGAACCAAAGTAGTCAATAAAATCCGCTCGCCCAAAGAGAGCCATCGAGAGATCCAACCCTCTATCTTCCTTTGAAAATTTGACACAAGCCAATTCCAATCTTTCTTCAAATACCTATTTGGTTTAAGATGATAACCTAAATAATTCAATCCTTCGTCGATAGACATCGCCTGGTGAGAGAAAAGATCCACAATATAAGCAACCAATAAATCATTGAAGTAGTTATGTCTAAAGAAATATTTGTGTCTACTAACTGATAAACCAGACGCTGAGCAGAATAAGTTTAGCAGCTCTTTAATAAGGCTCCACTCAGCCACAGAACACCTGCCAAGAATAATAACGTCGTCCACAAACAAAATAATATTGAGAAATAGGTCGTTCGATACCTTCACTCCCTGAATAAGACCATCCTCTTTAGCCTTTAAAAACAATCAACTGAGCCCTTCCATAGATAAAATGAACAAGTAAGGCAACAAGGGACAACCCTATCTCGCCTCACAACCACTATTGAAGAAATGGGAAGGGGATCCATTAACTAAGATTGCAAAGCTCACCGAGGACACACAAGAAATGACCCAACGAACTATATCAAAAGACAGGCCAACCTGAAACAGAACGAGGTGGAGAAAAGTCCATTCAAAACATATCATAGGCATTTTCCAGATTGAGCTTAAGAATAAAATCTCCAAGTTTTTTCCTCTTGATTGAATGGAGGCTTTCTTGGACAATGCACATGACATCCAAAATATGTCGGCCAGGCCGAAAGCCAAATTGTTTAGCTGAGATAGCCTTACTCAACACGAGATTCAAATGGTCTGCTATTATCTTCGATATCATCTTGTAAAATAGATTACATAAAGCAATAGGACGATATTCATTGAAGCTAGAGGGCTTCTCAGTCTTAGGAATAAGAGTTATAAAAGTTTTGTTAATAGATACCTAACCTCCTCGAGTCCTCCACAGCTTTCGTCACTTTGGCCCCTAGAATATAAAAAAAATGGATGAAAAACTCAGTAGTCCACCCGTTTGGACATGAGCTTTTATCCCTCTTAAAGCTCTTCAAAGTATTCAGCACCACCGCTTCAGTAATCGTCCCTGCAATAATGTCAAAGTCCTTGTTCTTGAAAAAATGGGGGAAATTTCTTATAACTTAAAGTTGTTTCGAGATACACAGGCCAGCCTGCTCAGCATATGAATCCTAGAAATGATTTTTCGTTGTCCGTTGTATAGAAACATTGTCATAAACAATAGAGCCATCCTCCCCCTTAGCTTCCCAAATCGCGTTGGACTGGTCACGTCTTTTGTTTACATGATTATGGAAATACTTGGTATTGGAATCTCAATCCAATAGCCAGATAGCCCGACTTTTCTGTCAGAGAGATTCTTCTTTGTGAAGCAAAATTGTTTGACAGGAAGCTTCCAACGCAATCAAGGTATGTTGCTGAGAACTAGAGAAGTAGTCCTTAGAGATAGCCGAAGTTAACACATGAATCTCAGCCTCGATACGCTCTAGATCACTATTGAGCTCCTTCTTTTTGTGCTCCCAATCTATAACCACTAGACGTAGATTGTTCATAATCCACAAAAAACACTTCATTGGGTTCAAGCGCACAAGGGCTCGCTCAACCAACAACCCCCACTGTTCTCAAATAAGCTGATTGAAATCCTCATCTTTCAGCCAGGAAGGATTAAACTTAAAAGGATAATAATGAAAGGAAACATCGAAGTCTAACTGAAGACGAACAACCCTATGGTCCGAGAAACCTGTAGCCAGAGACCAAGACCAGAATTTCCCTGTATCTTCACATAGACCATCCGCCATTAGAAACCGATCCAAATTTTTAGCTATCCCCCCTCTACCAGCACGACCATTTGATCAAGTGGGAGAGAGAACTGCTGGAACAATATCATTTAACTGAGCATCATCAAAAAGCTTGATAAAATAATCTACAAAAGCATCCATCGGCCTACTAGCACCCTAAACTGATACTAAATTTTCTAATGGGACGTGACATTATATGTTTATGGCAAGAGGCTTCTATTTTGTACTCTAACATAGTTGATGCCCAGAGGTGGAAAAATGTAAAACCCATCTAAATGTATGGATTAAATATTTCAGAACTCAAATAGACCTTAACTACAATGTCCACGTTGAACTTGACTAAAAATCCTCAACCTTGGAATTGAAACTCTTCGACCTACAACATAATTTTTCAAAATTTAAATAGAATTTCTTAAATTCTGTTATGTTAAAAAAAATACAAACTATTATCAAAAGGAAAAACCTTTAACTTCTATAGTGGGTAGGGATTGATGCAGTAAGCTACACTTTAGACCATTTGCACCTAAAATCCGGTAAGTTTTCTGGCCAAAATCTAGCCGAAATTCTTCAAAGGATAGTTTTCAGTAATTGGAATTACATAATTTAGGTGTCCCAAGGGTAATAGAAGGTCTTGAATCCATTTCTGCAATAAAAATTACAATTTTAACACTGAAAATCTCATTTTTTCAACAAATCATGTTGCTAGATTCCAAACAAACTTGTTTGAAAAGGTGCGAATGGTCTAGAGATTAGCCGACTCCAGGATTGATAGGTAACCGATTGCGTGATGCAAAACTTTGAAAATGCTATGGCTTCTTGTTGTTCGGCGCAAATTGAACACGATTCTTTGCTTTTCATAAACTTCGAAAAATCTTTAAAACTCTAAATTTTTATTAATTTTGAAAATATCATGATTATATTTTACTTTTTGTCAATAAATTTAAAAATAAAATTTCAAAGTTCCACCGTGGTATTAAAGTTTCAAAGCATAATAATTCACACTTTAAATAGAATTAAGAAATGCATCGTAATAATTTGTATGAGTTAATAAATTATTTTATATAAAATACTAATAAAAGTATAATAAAATTATATAATTTAAATAAATAAATTATTGATTATTTTGTTAAATAACTTTAAGCATAATAATTCACACTAAATAGAATTAAGCAATACAACGTAATAATTTGAATCAGTGAATAAATTATTTTATATAAAATACTATGTAAAAGTATAATAGTATTATATAATTTAAATAAATAAATTATTGATTGTTTTTTTAAAAGTATATATATGACATTGGCCCCCTACGTCGTATTGATCACAGAAAGACCTATAGAGAAGTGAACCCTAACCTTTATCTAATATGTTTTAGTTCCCTAGACCCCTCTCCCAGCCTACATTGTAGATAAATCCGAGGAGATCCCCATTTTGGAGATTAAGCATCTGGAAGTTGTCCAGAACCTTCTCTTGCACAGGGAGCAAACTTTAATCTGCAAATTCAATGGACTGTGGCCAAAAACAAAAGATCTTCTTGAGTGGATCAGCTCAAACTGGCCCGAGGACTCTCAAGTATTACTCTGCTCTAAAGGTTTTTTATTAGTGACTTTTCATTCTCGAGACAATCTGCTCTCAATTACGAGCAAGGGGCCTTGGTTTTGGGGATATGCTAGGTTGTTCATAACCCCCTGATTCTCTAAATTTGACCCCTTAACTATGGTAGTGACGAAGGTGCCCATCTGGGTATGTCTTCCAAACTTACCAATCCACTTCTGAACTCAATCGGTCTTCGAAGGGATTGGAAATGCTTTGGGTTGCTGTTTGTCCACCGATGACACTCGCTCAACTCAGGGTCTATTCACCTATGCTCGCATTTCCGCCACCATTGATATCAGTTCTGGGATCCTGACATGATCAACCTGAAACTAGGAAACTCCATCTGGAGTCAAGCCTTGGACTGAGAAAATACAGCCTTCAGGTGCAAGATCTGTCGACAAACGGGACACCTTCTTAATGCATGTCCGCAAAGGAAACCCCAACAGCAACAAACAAGGAAGGTTCACAGAGCCAAAAGTTAGAAACCACATGAAGAAAACACACCAGGACAGAAACAAGATCAGAGATCCACTCCACCTCCGCCCGAGGTGCACATGCCTCTACAAGAAGATGAGTGCACAAAAAGCGGCCCTCCACAAGGGCATAAAAGACACCATGAATCTTCCTCTTCAAACTCTAATAAAGGACTCACTCATGATTCCACAGATGCGCTGCAGCTAGCTTTAGTGTCCCCAACTTCAGGGGGATGGATACAAGTCAAGAAAAAACAAGGAAAAAAAGGAAAGACCTAAGAATTAGCTCATTCAGGGCTGGTATTTTCTTCTTTGTAATTTTCAAGTCAATGCTTCTCTCTCAGCTACCATCTGTTATGATCCTATAGTGGATCTAGCTTTAGTGTTGAGCTATGCCTTTTCGGCTGAATGTTCTGAGATCTTCTTCTAGCAGCTAGCCACACCTTTCCGCCTCACCTGGCGAGCAACTAGCCACCCCTTTCTGCCTCACCTGGCTTTCTGGCAGGTAGCGAAAATTTGATTGTAACATTATTCTTTTTTTCGATAATAGAAGGTTCTTCTCTAACTTACAAAAAAAATATGTTTTAGTTCCGAAAAATTTAATTAACTAAATTACTTTTCATGATTATACATATAATAACATGTTTATAATATTAAATAAATATATAATTTGAAATTCAATTTAAATCATAATAAATCCTGGAAATGCTTTTTCGTTGTCTGTTGTAGAGAAACATTGTCATAAACAATAGAACCATCCTCCCCCTTAGCTTCCCAAATCGTGTTGGACTGACATCTTTTGTTTGCATGATTATGGAAATACTTGGTATTGGAATCTCAAGCCAATAGCCAGATAGCCCGACTCTTCTGTCAGAGAGATTCTTCTTTGTGGAGCAAAATTTTTTGACAGGAAGCTTCCAACCCAATCAAGGTATGTTGCCGAGAACTAAAGAAGTAGTCCCTAGAGACGGTCGAAGTTAACACATGAATCTCAGCCTCGATACACTCTAGATCACTATTGAGCTCCTTCTTCTTTTGTGCTCCCAATCTATAACCACCAGACGTAGATTGTTCATAATCCACAAAAAACACTCCATTGGGTTCAAGCGCACAAGAGCCTGCTCAACCAACAATCCCCACTGCTCTCGAATAAGTTGATTGAAATCCTCATCTTTCAGCCAGGAAGGATTAAACTTAAAAGGATAATAATGAAAGGAAACATCGAAGTCCAACTGAAGATGAACAACCCTATGGTTTGAGAAACCTGTAGCCAGAGATCAAGACCTGAATTTCCCTGTATCTTCACATAGACCATCCGCCATTAGAAACCGATCCAAATGTTTAGCTATCCCCCCTCCATCAGCACGACCATTCGATCAAGTGGGCGAGAGAATTGCTGGAACAATATCATTTAACTGAGCATCATCAAAAAGCTTGATAAAATAATCTACAAGAGCGTCCATCGGCCTACTAGCACCCTAAACTTATACTAAATTTGATGATGGGACGTGACATTATATGTTTACTTCATAGAGGCTTCTATTTTGTACTCTAACATAGTTGATGCCTAGAGGTGGAAAAATGTAATATCCATCTAAATGTATGGATTAAATATTTCAGAACTCAAATAGACCTTAACTACAATGTCCAGGTTGAACTCGAATAAAAATCCTCAACCTTGGAATTGAAACTCTTCGACCTACAACATAATTTTTCAAAATTTAAATAGAATTTCTTATTCTGTTATGTTAAAAAAAATACAAACTAATATCAAAAGGCAAAACCTATAGCTTCTATAGTGGGTAGGGATCGATGCAGTAAGCTAAACTTTTGACCATTTGCACCTAAAACCCGACAAGTTTTTTGGCCAAAATTTGGCAGAAATTCTTGAAAGGATAGTTTTCAGTAATTGGAATTGCATAATTTAGGTACCTGAAGGACAATAGAGGGTCCTGAATCCATTTCTGCAATAAAAATTCAATTTTAGCACTGAAAATCTCATTTTTTTAACAACAAATGATGTTGCTGAATTCCAGCCAAACTTGTTTGAAAAGGTACAACTGATCTAGAGATTAGCCGACTCCGGGATTGATAAGTAACCGATTGCATGATGCCAAACTTTGAAAATGCTATGGCTTCTTGTTGTTCGGCGCAAATTGAACACGTTTCTTTGCTTTTCATAAACTTTGAAAAATCTTTAAAACTCTTTTTGAAAATATCATAATTATATTTTACTTTTTGTCAATACATTTGAAAACATAATTTCAAAGTTCGACCGTGATATTAAAGTTTCAAAGCATAATAAGTCACACTTTAAATAGAATTAAGAAATGCATCGTAATAATTTGTATGAGTTAATAAATTATTTTATATAAAATACTAATATAAGTATAATAAAATTATATAATTTAAATAAATAAATTATTGATTATTTTGTTAAATAACTTTCAGCATAATAATTCACACTACATAGAATTAAGCAATGCAGCGTAATAATTTGAATCAGTTAATAAATTATTTTATATAAAATACTATATAAAAGTATAATAGTATTATATAATTTAAATAAATAAATTATTGATTATTTTGTTAAAAGTATATATATGACATTGGCCTCTTATGTGATATTGATCGCAGAAACACCTATAGAGAATTGAACCCTAACCTTTATCTAATATGTTTTAGTTCCCCAAATCCCTCTCCCGGCCTACATTGTAGATAAATTCGAGGAGGTCCCCATTTTGGAGATTAAGCATCTGGAAGTTGTCCAGAACCTTCTCTTGCAGAGGGAGCAGACCTTAATCTGCAGATTCAATGGATTGTGGCCAAAAACAAAAGATCTCCTTGAGTGGATTAGCTCAAACTGGCCCGAGGACTCTCAGGTATTACTCCGCTCTAAAGGTTTTTTCTTAGTGACTTTTTCATTCTCGAGATGATTTGCTCTCAGTTACAAGCAAGGGGCCTTGGTTTTGGGGATCTGTTGGGCTCTTCATAACCCCCTGATTCTCTAAATTTGACCTCTTAACTATGGCAGTGACGAAGGTGCCCATCTAGGTACGTCTTCCAAACTTACCAATCCACTTCTGGACTCAATCAGTGTTCGAAGGGATTGGAAATGCTTTGGGTTGCTATTTTTCCACTGATGACACTCGCTCAACTCAGGGTCTATTCACCTATGCTCGCATTTGCGCCACCATTGATATCAATTTTGGGCTCCTCGACATGATCAACCTGAAACTAGGAAACTCCATTTGGAGTCAAGCCTTGGACTATGAAAATACAGCCTTCAGGTGCAAGATCTGTCGACAAACGAGACACCTTCTTAATGCATGTCCGCAAAGGAAACCCCAACAACAACGAACAAGGAATGTTCACAGAGCCAAAAGCTGGAAACCACATGAAGAAAACACACCAGAAGAGGAACAAGATCAGAGATCCACTCCACCTCCGCCCGAGGTGCACATGCCTCTACAAGAAGATGAGTGCACAAAAAGCAGCCCTCCACAAGGGCATAAAAGACACCATGAATCTTCCTCTTCAGACTCTAATAAAGGACTCACTCATGATTCCACAGATGCACTGCAGCTGGCTTTAGTGTCCCCAGTTTCAGGGGGATGGATACAAGTCAAGAAAAAACAAGGAAAAAAAGGAAAGACTTGAGAATTAGCCCATTCAGGGCTGGGATTTTCTTCTTTGTAATTTTTCAAGTCAATGCTTCTCTCTCAGCTACCATCTGCTATGATCCTATAGTGGATCTCGCTTTAGTGTTGAGCTGTGCCTTTTCAGCTGAATGTTCTGAGATCTTCTTCTGGCAGCTAGCCACGCCTTTCCGCCTCACCTGGCAAGCAGCTAGCCACCCCTTTCTGCCTCACCTGGCTTTCTGGCAGGTAGCGAAAATTTGATTGTAACATTATTCTTTTTTAGGTAATAGAAGGTTCTTCTCTAACTTACAAAAAAAATATGTTTTAGTTTCGAAAAAATTAATTAACTAAATTACTTTTCATTATTATACATATAATAACATGTTTATAATATTAAATAAATATATAATTTGAAATTCAATTTAAATCATAATAAATAACAAATTAGAGATCAAATTGAATAACTAACTTATAGTATAAAACCAAAGATATTAGAAAAGATGTCATTGATTATAAAATTAGATACTTGAATTATTTACATTAATATGATATTTAGAGATATTTTATGATTAAATAGTAATGATTTTTTTAATATTTTATTTGTTAATTAAATTTAAAATTTTAATTTAATTTTAAAATAATATGATAAATTAATATTTTATTTAATATATTATTAATATAGATAATGTTTTCTATTTGAAATTTAAATTTTTAAAATAAAAAATTAAAATTTGAAGAAAAACATATTTAAATTTAGTTATTTAAAAACATTGTATTTAATAATATTTTTTAAAAAATATTTTTATTTTTTATAATATTTCAAATATTCTATATATTGTAATTAATTATTTAATTATTTAATTTTTTATTTTATTAAAATAATTATTTTATAATTATCTTTTATTAATATTTGTCTTTTGGCTTGCAGGGTCTTTATGAATCCGCTTGCTATTCTTCGCATAAAATGTGGCAATAAAACATTTTATCACTAGTTGGATTTAGGACAAAGTTTTTCTTGACCAATCAAATAAGTGCATCTTTCACTACACTGTTTTGTCTACCTAATGGGAACTTGGAGTTCTTACAACATGGTTTTGTGCATTAATCAAGAACTTGAACCTCTTATTTGACCTCATATTTAGGTTAGAAAAACGAATAACATATACAACATGTATTGAAAGGTGAATTAATGTTGTATTGAAAGGTGAATTAATGTTAAAGGAGAAGGACAACATCACCTCTTCAACACTAAACGTTTGGATTTTGAATGAAAGGTGAATTAATGTTGTATGAAAGGTGAATTAATGTTAAAGGAGAAGGACAACATCACCTCTTCAACACTAAACGTTTGGATTTTGAATAGAATAGTCTTCATTCATAAAGGTTAGCAATCTTGACTTCAAGTTACATTAGTCACTATGTATCTAGGCTAGACAAATGGATAACATATATAACATGTATTGGAAGGTGAATTAATGTCAAAGGAGAAGGACAACATCACCTCTCCAACACTAAACATTTGGATTTTGGATAGAATAGTCTTCATTCATAAAGATTAGCAATCTTGGCTTCAAGTTACATTGGTCACTATGGGTCTTATTTGGCATGTTTGCCACACTAGCATAGTTCATCACCATTATAAAAACTCAGTCTTTTTCATCTCTAACATTGATTTTGGTCATTTGGAGCAAGAGATGCACCCAAAAGGCTTTTGACAAATCCATCATAAGAACTCCTCTTCGTCATCTTTGGCATTGATTTGGAGCAAGAGATGCAAGCAAAATCCTATGGAGATACCCAAGTTTTTTTGTTATGCAACCCAATAACCAACTTCATAGGGCTTTTGGCAACACAGAAACCAGCTTTGTGTGCTGCATCACCCACATGTCTGCCTATTGGTCTACATCATCTGCATGTATGTCGCTTGCTCGACATACTATCCAGGACTTCAAACAAAGAATCAACTGCAAGCAAGGAATGGAGTAAATTTGTTTTAAATTAGTTTTTAAAAATTTTCAAAATGTCTTAATACCAAATATTGACATTTTCCCATGTAGGCTCATATTAGGACTCCAAACAAAGAATCTACTGCAAGCAAGGAATGGAGTAAATTTGCTTCAAAATAATTTTTTAAAGTTTTCAAAACAATTTTTTGGGTGAAATACCAAATACTGTCAAATTTGGACTCCAAAGAAGGAGTGGACTGCAAGCAAGGAAGTAAATTTGTTTGAAATTAGTTTTTTAAAGCTTTCAAAACATACATGTAATAATTAATTTTTAATACCATATACTAACATCTTCTCATACAGGGTCAAATTCGGAACGATGGGAACATCATAAACATCCAGAAGTTTTGGGCGTCCTTCCAATGAAGTAGAACTGTACAAGGAACGTCGTTCATCAATTTGAAAACCTCTGTCAATGTGAATATTCCCACCATGGCACAGTTCCTAGTTCAAGCTTCATACCTCGGTTTCTTTCCTTACGAAAGATTATGATTCATCCTAAATTTTGACAATTTTCCAATGGCGACAGAAATAATCATTGCCATCCTCATGAACTTCAAGAGGTCGCCATTCAATTTTTAGCTTTTGTAAACTAGCAACCCTTTGCATTGCACGATCAAACTAGCAACTGTGCATATATTCGAAGGAGGAGCAGAAAGCACGCCGCAACTAGAAACTGTGCATAGATTTGCGGGAGGAGGACGAATTAAATCATAACCCCAAATCGAACTGTGTTGCCTTCCACCATTAAAGCAATGGAACAAAATCCCTTCTTGTTTCTATCAAGAGAGCTCAAGGCTATTCCACTTTCAGTTGCTTAAGAAGTGCAAGACTGCCACGATCAATTACCAGGCCTTTAATACAGCTAAACGGCGAGAGGAGCTCTCATGGTTGCGTTCTTGTCATTCTTGCACAGCGTCTTGACAATCTATAGATTATTGTGGCTTATGAACAGCAAAATGCGGTCTTCTTTGATTGACATATAGCTTATCGTTTCACATGATCAGAAGAATCAATTGTGCACTGTGTTGACAGCAAACCCTAAAAGCTCTTTTATTCTCGAGAATGTGAATCAGTTTCGGGACAAATGTTGACAAGCTTTTATCTCATGAGCATCTTTGAGACCTTTACTTATGGAAACAATAGGGTATCCCTCTTTTGTTGCCTCTTTTCACTGAGTTTGAACAATTTCAGTGATACTCTCGTCAACAAACTCATGGTAGGTTAAAAAATTAGTCTAATGGCATGAATGATTCGTAGTATTGATAGTCTTTAATGTGATCTGGTTGCATGGCACAATCTGAGCATTCAAATGTGTACAGTCTTCGTGGAAAGCTGGTAACATTATTTAAAGATCTAGTAGAATCCTTAACAATATGATATAAATTTTAGATTAAATACTGGATTCTGAAATCTTCTCCAACACGTCTTATTTCTACAACAAACTACTGGAGCTGTCTGCAATCTGGCGAATGAATAATCTGTGGCATTATCCATTATCAATTACCTTTAATCACATAATAGGCATATAGCATAATTTCTTCAAACTGATGTTTTCCTTTTCAGTTGAAGATGGGACTGAAAGGCTTCGAAATTCAAAGATTCTAGGCATAGTTTCTTTCATCAATTGAATGCAAAGTTATACACTGAACTAAAGCTCTTCATCACCTCTAAAAGGCATTGAACTTCAAAGGTTCAAGACATCATATTTTTACCTATTGAATGCAAAGTTATCAACTAAATTGTATGGCTCATTGATATTTAGATTTAACAAGCGGTTCCGTTTGAAGATAAATTGCTCATTGTATATAAAGCTCTGCCTTTGGCTAGCTATCTCAAGGAACATAATAGCTTGAAATCCCTTTTAAGCACAATGGAAAAAGGCCAAGCACATCATAACAAAATGCTTGAAGCTAAATCAGAGACGTCAATTACTTTTACTTTTACTGAGTTGCTATCCTTGTCCTTTTAGACAGGGACTGGTTGCTGAACAATCCCTTCTTGTTTTTAAAAGGCATAGAGTATACTGTAAGTAGCTCTTGTTCTCTTTATGTCAATGAATTAATGCTTCAGTCCTTGCTTTTACTTTAGGTAAAGTATATAAGTTAAACTTTGTAGAATTTAATTAATGAGAAATGTCATTTTATATAGTTTTGATATAATATCATAAGAGCTTTATTTAGTTTTGATTGAATATGATTTTATAAGAGTTTCATATAGTTTTTGGTCTTCAAGTTGGTCAATTTTGTTTTTTTTATATTTGCTATTGAAGCAATTAGGTAATATTTTAGGTTTGAATTACTAGAATTTCTAATAATGAAATGAGAAAAATTAAAATTTAAAACCAGATTTACTTAAATTTAAAATGTAAATTATGTAAATCAAAAGGTATATAATAAGACATTAAAAATGAGAATAAGGTAGACAATAATACAAGATTAATCATAAATTTGGGTAATGTTTCCCAACATTACCTGTACATGGGATATGAAGATTGCATTTATTACATATAATCACCCAGATTATACAATATATTATTTGATATTGAAAGTTCTGATTGGTGGGTAGTATGTTTCAACAAATATCAATTGTTTCCTTTTATTTTATTTTATCTTATCTAATGAGATGCAGTAATGATATTTGTAATTTTTTTTTTTTATTCGAGGTGATCCACTTATTTGACCATAATTTTCATAAAGCTTTATAGATTAATCTATCAATAGTTCTCTGAGACATATGACAACACATTTTAGCCAAAGTGTTCAAGATGGACATTCGGAATTGGTGGTAGTAAATTGTATAATCGTGACAATGCTAAATTATAATTAGGTAAGATGGCATTATCTAAGAATTATTTGTTAAGATGACATCAATCATGTGGTTGTAAATCATTTACAATATTAATAGCAATATTTTATCTAGATGATAAGGACAATTGTGGTTAACATTATAATTATTAATAGATGATAGCTAAAATATTATGGTTGTTTAATTTCCAAATGTATGTAGATGTTAACATGATGACTATGGACTCCTTAAAAGCTTCACTATAACTTTATGGGATCATATGAATTATAGGTTGTGGGCTTATCAGTGTTTTCTCAAAAATTGTAATTTGTCAAAATTGATAATTTGATTTTCAATAAAATAACATTAAAAATTTGTAATTATTTTTTCTATTGTGTTTAAATTTGTATTAATTATAAAAGTGATAATTTGATTTTCAATTTAAAATAATATTAAAAAGTTTCTATTTTATTTTAAATAAGAATTAATAACTATTTGTTGGTGTAAATTATATGTGTGTGTGAGTGAAATTTCAAATATTTTAATGAAATATTACTAATATGGTTTTTAGATGATGCTTTTGATTTTTTTTAAATTATTAAATAAAATTTTAATGTTTTTTTTAAATTTATGTTCATTTTTATGGTTTAATAAAATATTTTGTCAAATTGTAAAAAGATATGGACTAAGTTGCTCACAACTCTTGTTATTATTTGTTAAAATTTGGAGATATGCAATAAATTGATATAAATATTATCGCTTATCAATATGTTAACTCTGAAGATATATTTATTTTCTTTAAGGATTCTCCAATAAAGCCATATTAATTATGTCCAAAATCAAACATGGGTTTCTTGTAGTAAATTCCGGCAAATCTATCATTAGACCATAATTTCTAACTTATAAGAAAAATGAGAGCTGAAGTACAGGATAAGGGTGAGATTAGGTCCTTATAAGTCATGACCTCTTAGTACCAGAAGTTCAATGCCTACCTACATTAGCCCTCATGGTTGCCTTAAAGTTGTGAAAAAGCTTGTGAGAATGGACAATAATGAATAATATTCACCTAAAGGAGAAAATGGAATTGGACTCGGGTCTGCAAGAATTTACCTATGATTAATCGCCTTGTGTGATAAATTCATACATATGTGTTAGACCTCCCAATGTCAATAAGTTCAATCACTATCTCAAAGTTTTCTCATGACTATCTCAAGGTGTTGGAAGGATTCACGAAAACGTGAGGTTGATAGTATCCATCTTAAGGGGCAAATGTGTGTGATAGTATCCATCTTAGAGAGGTTTTATTATATAAGCTTAACCATACCTCTTTAAGTGCCTCTGTTATTACTTCATCGTGATGAAAATCCCCATAGGAATGCAACCTAATCAATGATATCCACCTTACAACGAACATGGAAGTGAGTTTGCGATTGTAATATGTACATATAGATTATGATTTCCTTGTACAAAGGCCCAACTCTTATCTTCTAACTTATACCTTGAGTACGTTCAAGTCTCAAGTGACATAAAAGCCCTCATGGCTAGCTCTCCCACATGTGATGTCAATTTGGGGAGGCATGTGTAGGGAGTATGCTTTGGGATCCCGAAAAAATGGAATAATAACTTTGAAAGGATGGGTAAAGAGTATGCTTTTGGATCCCAAGAAAATAGAGTAATAACTTTTTCTAGATATCTAGAAAAAACCACACATAATCAAGTAAAACGTTATGCCTATAACTTTGCAAAGATACCTAAAAAAACCACACATAATCAAGTAAAACGTTATGCCATTTACTAAGGCCTTGAAAGCATGGTTTCTCTTGGAATCCAATCGTTCGTCATTATTAAAGACTCCCTCTTAATCACCTCTCAAGCCAACCAAAGAAAAAAAATAACAAAACAAATACAAAAGCGTAATAACAAGCTTCTCGCAAAAATCCCTAATGCTCAGGGTTTTATGTAAGGGGGCATGCTTATAAATGGTGTTTAACAAACTTCATGTTGGCTCCCCTAGTTAACTCCTCGGGTCGGCCAAGGTTGTTCCTCCGAATGTTATAATGGACATAGCATTTATTCATTCAATGCTCATAACGGTCATTTCATGCCACGAACTCACACCTTAATGCAACAAATGTCCTTCCGCGCGAAGGTTCCTACGGGCTGTTCGGATCCTTCAGGTTCAGTTTTATGCTCTTTCCTATGCACGCTTATGATGGCTTCCGCTCCATTCATTCCATCTGTTTGTTCCTACCGTCCCTGCACACAAGCAATTTCTTCTTCCTTCGTTTTTCATCCATTAATCCAGATTTTGTATGGGTTTAGGGATCGATCCTGGCAGCGGCTACTTCAACCTCAATGGCACGTACTGCAGCAAGCGCAAACCGCAAACGGCACGTAATACCGCAAGATGAATATCTGGATCTCGCCACCTATGTCTCCTCACTTCGCCACAATGGCCGAGTAGCCGTCGTCGACTCCGCCACCGGAAAAACCATTACCTTCCCCCAAATATGGCAGAGCGTCAAATCTCTCGCCGCTGGTTTAACCAACCTTGGCATCAGAAAATCGGACGTCGTACTCCTCCTCTCGCCGAATTCAATCGATTTCCCCATAATCTGCATGGGGATCATGTCCATCGGAGCCATCGTCACGACAACAAATCCGCTAAATACGGCGGCCGAGATAGCGAAGCAGGCCAAAGACTCTGCAGCTGTGTTGGCCTTCGTCGCGCCATCTTTGGCAGACAAATTGTCGGCCACCCAATTGCCCATTGTACTCATTTCCTCCTCTTCTGAACTAACTTCTAAAAATGGCCAAAATTGCATCTCTACTCTTCAGAAGCTTATGACTTCGAATCCTGCCCATGCCCCCACTGTGAAAATCCGGCAAGACGATACCGCCACGCTGCTTTATTCTTCAGGAACTACTGGAATGAGCAAGGGGGGTGATTTCGTCTCACAGAAATCTGATTGCTATGGTTTGTATCTTGCTAAATTGCTAAATTGCTTGGGGTTCATTCGTCAGAATGGAAGTCGGAATCAGAACGAATCGTTCTTGTGCACAGTGCCCTGTTTCATATATATGAGCTTGCGGTTTTTGTTTGTGGGTTGCTTGGTTCCGGGTCTACCATTGTTGTGCTGTCTAAGTTTGATCTCAAGGAAATGCCTGCGACAGTTGAGATGTACAGGCTGGCCTATTTGCCCATTGTGCCTCCCATCCTGCTGGCTCTAATTAACACAGATCTTGCATATAATTACGATATGAACTCATTGCACACTGTTATATGTGGCTCAGCTCCCCTGAGCAAGGAGTGTACATGGGAGTTTATTTCTCGGTTTCCCCAAAGAACTGTATTACATGTAAGTTGTTTTTCATTTTTTTGTGTTGCTATTTTTGTTATAGAAATAACTAAACAGTATCAAATTTGTGTTTTTCCATAGAACTTTAGTCTTTATTTTTATTTTTTAAACTCGTTAGATAATGACCACCACTTACGAGGGTGTCACACTATAATTATCAGACCTAAGGTATGCCTGGAATTACATATCTTCAATGGTACAGTAAAACTCATCAGTTCATTTTTGTAAAAATCTTAACAGATGGTGTTTGACATTGAATAGTTTTTTGGATGAGTGTCTTGTTTAAAATTAAGTACATATTTATAAGCCATGAAAATACTGCATGTTTAACATTAAGTAGTTTCATATGGGTGTCTTGCTTTTTGACAAAGTTGAAATTAAAATCACATGCATTAAAGAAAGGATGGGCCATGTTTAGCATTTATTGACAAAGTTGAAAGTAAAATCACATGCATTAAAGAAAGGGTGAGGCCATAATTAGCATTTAGTAGTTTTAACATTATTTCTTTTAGTGTAATTAAAATCTATATTTATGTCCGGACAAGGGGATATATATGAATTGCTCAAGGCTATTATTTGGATATTTGGATTAATTTGTAGCAATTTTTTAAAATGCGAAAAAGTTAGACTAAAGTTGTATATTATTTAATTTTATTTTTAGTTTTTTAATTTTTTAAATGTCTATTTTTTTTTAAGATTGTTATTGGTCTGAAATGTCTATTTTTTTAAACTTCTATCAGCAATGTGGTATAATGCTCCTAATAAACAATACCATCTTTAATGTCATTTTTTGGGGGATTATTTAAATTTTGATTTATTTCACTTATTTTTCGTCCATTTAGGTAACTTAGGCTTGAGACTTTGTATAGCAAGACAGGTGGCAGGCTGCAAGGGCAGAAAATGATCACTTCGTTCAGAAAATGAATATATTGTTGTTAGGCTGTAACCCACTGCAGAAGAAGCCCTTTACTGCCCCTAGCTCCCGAGTTTCCACAGTGAAAGCCTTAGCCTCATTGCCTTAGGTCCATGGAAAGCAGATTAGAGCTCCCATGGATTCATTGGCTTCTTATTCCCAGAGCGTAAGGTGAATAAGCTTTGTCCCCTGAGCTACAGCGAGACTTTGTATAGCAAGACCGGTGGTAGGCTGCAAGGGCAGAAAATGATCACTTCTTGCAGAAAATGAATATATTGTTGTTGCAGATCGTGGACAAACTCTTTAAACCACAAATGTCTTTTCAAAGAAAAAGTTGCACAGCATTGTTGAATCCATGCTTTAATAAAAGTGTTGTGTCTAAAATTCAAGAAAAAGATGAATAACTAATAATCTGTAAACTAATATGTAAACCTGTTTATGTAGTTCGTTCAGCCTTTAGGCAGGGGGCTCGGAAACACATGTTTATGTGGTTTCCCCATTTCCCAGCAGGTTCTTCGTTGTTCGTACTTTTAAGAAGCATATCTATTCGATTTAATGAAGCAAGTCTTTGATCGGGATCCATCTTAGTGACGAGAAGCAACATAACAAACTAGCAACAAAATGTCTTCTCCTGCAGAGTAAGTTCCTTATAATCTTCTTCTGTTCTTTGCTTTTAGGGTTTTCATGGCTTAAAGTTTGTGGTGAAAAACTTGATTTATTTATTTGTGTTATTTCTACACCTTGTGCATAAATTCTTCCTTGATTATCCATTGCAGATTACTAATTATGATGGCTATTTTGTTTTTCTGTATGTAATTGGTCATTATATCGACAAAATATAGACCTAGACATGGAAAATCTAATTTTCAAATGCAAGAGATGCCAGATCGACTAAATTTGAAAATGAAAAATATATAACGTTATCTATGGAGGTTTTCATCAACTGTCATTTTTCACAATTGTTGGATTAAGCCTTAAACATTAACCTTAATAAAGCTGAAATATCAAACCTAAGATCTGGAATCCCTTAGCTAATTAGTAAACATTTTTTTCTAGAATATTCCTCTTTCTATGCAAAATATTGATAAAGTTGTTGTGTGAGTTGGTTTATGGTTGAGCGGTAAACTGATAGGAGTTAAGTTTACCTCAACTGGCTTAGGTTCGATTTTCATCATACTCATGTTTACACTCTTTCACATCTTCGTAGGATTCCATAGAGTGACACGTCCTAGGAGATTGACTCGACTCCTGTGGTGAATTTCTTTGAAAACAATTAGGTTAAGATTATTTCTGGGGTGTGTTGAAGGGCAATGAATCAGCAACATTGATAGCAATCTCATTATTTCACAATATTCATGCAGATTTTTACCTTTACAATTACTTTTCCATTTTTTAAGTCCTATGTTTGCATAAATGTTCCTTGTTACCCAAATACACAAATTATGTATACTATTTTTTCTGTAGATCTAGTATGCTCTGTGCTATTGATTAGCAGGATTCTTCCATAATTTTGATAGTATAATGGCTGGAATGGTTGGTTACATTTGGATATCTATGATTTTTAGATATATTCTTTGAAATGTGCATTCCCTATTCATTGTCGATCTTGACAACTATTCTAAACTGCCATGTAAATGAAGGAAATTCACTCACCATATAGTATTATTGGCAGATAGCATATTTCCTAGAACGCAACCATCACTGCATTGTGGTGTGTGTTCCAACTTGTTATTCAGAGGAAAATCCTCCCAGGTGTGTAAAACAATAATATAGTTTAAGTTTTTAGCTAAGTAGGGAGTTCTAAAAGACCCCTTTCAGAAGATTGAATATCAGTTTAAATGGAAGTTTATTAACAAGTGCATTCCTAGAAACATTGGATACAATGGACGATTAAAAGTATTGTTGTGATGAATACCTTTGGCAGGTACCCTCCAGTTAAATGTGAGGATTTTCTATCCAAATGGTAGAAGGATACTCATAGTGACGTGAGTACATATACAAAGACTTCAAATTGTCTGAGAGAGAGGGAAGTCACACCTTAAACGACGTCCATGTTTGATTCTTTGTTAAACAGGAAGCAATAAGGATCTACCCAGATTATTTATCAACGTAGACTTGTAATTAATCAACACGAAGAAGATATCCTTGGCGAGAAGGGTGACATGTCAATCTAGATGGAAATCATGATATTTAGTACTGCATTAATTTGTTACAATGGCTTGATTGATATATAACCACAGTAAGCATAAAAAAGCCACACGGCTACGAAGTGAACACCATTTGCTAGGGGATAGATAGTTCGTTCATGCAGAAGAAGAAACTCTGAATATATTTATATCGATTCCAAACCAAATTAAATTTGGATTGAGACAGTAGTTATTGCACTATTATTACGGTTTAAGGAAATTTGGCCTGAGAGGGTAGTTATTGCAGTGTTATTAGGGTTTAAAAAGGGTTTGGGCTTCGTGACTGAGTAGGAATCGCAGATGCCTATTAATTAAAATGTGTGTACCTGTTTGGGAGGGGCAGATATTAGTGCGTTTATTCTCTGCATTGATTGAATTTTGAGGTTCCTGTGATGTTAATGGGTAAGGGATGGTAGTTTAACTGGGTGAGTTGTTTAAACTGCGGCCATCTATAAATCAAATTATCCCTGCCGCAATATATAAATCAAATTATCCATCTGGAAAAGCTGTGATACCCCAAAGCTATATTCTCCTCCATTTTCAAATTTTAACAATCTATCAATTAGTAATTTGAGTTTGATTCAGCTCAGCAAAGGCAAATAAAAGAATCTGATGTTTGGCCTGCCTCTAATTAGTGGAGTTTGATTCAGCTCAAAGGATTTGGCCTGCTTCTTCAGTTTTCACCTCTTAGGCGTTTCAATTTTCAAGCATGGGGCGTTTTAATTTTTACTCGGGAGGATGGCCTTTAAATTTTAATGTGTTGAAATAAAGATTGCATGTTTATATCACAGTTCCTTACTCTTGCAAGTGTGGGGATATGGGTTTGATAATTAATTTTTTACTCTTAGTTGAATTTGAATATAATATTCATCTTATAATTAGATCTTTACCCTTTAGTTGAATCTGAATATTGTTAGAGTACAAGGCAAATCCTACTACCACCACATGAAAGAGAAGGCACTGTAAAGAATAAGTGTTTGTTTTGAAAGTGTTTGAAGGCTTTTGGACAAATAAAAGAGTGCCATACTCATGCCCGTCAAGAGAAAGACGATTGAGAAATTAGAATTAAAAGGTTTATGTATTGATTGTTCAAAAAGAATGAGAAATGAATCAATATTTGAAGAATAAGAAGTGGATCAATATTGGATTGTACAACTTATTTTAGATTAATTTATAAAACTAGCAACAACCACATTAAATTAATAATGTGTCTGAATATGTGGATAGGCATAAATTTAAGCACATATTATAGGAAAAAACATTAATATAAAAAGTATGTGTATTTACGCCTATCGACGTATTCAGACACATTATTAATTTAATGTGGTTGTTGCTAGTAACGGGTGCGCGCATAGACATATCTACAATGTATTAATAGAAATAATATTGTTATTTTAATTATAATATATAATAAATAATATTTAATATATTTATTACCATATTATTTAATTAATATAAAACATAATATACTTAAAATAATATTAATGCAATGTTTTTCTGTATAGTATATATCAAAAATATATCATGAAGTTAATTATATCCAATATTTATTATTCACATGTTATAAACTAACCTAATAACAGATATCATCACAAATTCATAATGTAACCTAGCCATAATGTTCCATACCATGTTATTGATGTACCAAGTCAACATATGTTCATTATTATTAGAATGAAGATGATCAATGTCACAATGTGACATAACCAACATTTTTCTCTATAGTATGTATTGTGTCGCAAAATATACGAAGATGTGACATGAAACCCTTGCAAACTATGACAATGTGACATATCCTATGTTTAATTTCACAACGTGACAAATACATTGGGGAATGCAAGCATTCAAATACTATGTAGGAGGTTCACAAAGGGTTATGATAAATTACATCATTCGTCACATTGGAAACAATTATAGTTCTGATTATGTTGGGATGCAATGTTCATGATGATTTATGTGTCTTTACTACATACCACATTGGTTATGATAATATATGGTTGTGTTGCTCAAAATATGGTTATTGGTCAAAATATTGATGTGAAACTAATGAAATATAGTATGTTATTTATATAATTTTATTAAAGTAAACATAAAATAATGAGGTTATTTAGACACATTAATTAATTTAATGTGGTTGTTGCTAGTATTGAATATGTTAATTAACAAGAAGGTATTTAATTCACATGTTATAAACAAATGTAATAAAGTATATCATCACAAATTCATAGTAACCTAGTCATAACGTTCCATAACATATTATTGATGTACCAAGTCAAGATATGTTCATTATTATGTTTTTATCTATATTATGTATTGTGTCGCAGAACATATGAAGATCTGAAATCAAATCGTGAGCCAAATTGTGACAATGTGACATAGCCTTTGTTTAATTTCATAATGTAACAAAGACATTGGGAATGCAAACATTCAAATACGGCATCCGAGGTTGCCAAATGGTTATGATAATCTTCCTTGAAAATGTCACATTGCAACGTTAGGACTTTTAATCAAAGAATAATATGTTGGTGAAAGGTTTTATTAGATTCTAATAGTACAAAAGCTATCTAATTGTCATCTTGCATTATCAAACCGTTCCCTAATCGGTTTTGTGAGATTATGTAATTCATTGTAATGTTGGATTGTAAGTTTTTTTCATAGTTGGGTCTAGCTATGTATGCAATGGTTTTCATGTTCTATTTCGACATACATAAAGTATTGATAGAAATAATATTGTTTAATTAATTCTAATAAATAATATCATTTATTTATTACCAAATTATTTAATTAATATAAAACATTAAATAAAACATAATATAGGTAAAATATTATTAATACAATGTTTTTCCCTATAATATATATGAAAAATATATCACGAAGTTAATTAAATCCAATATTATTTATTTTATATGTTAAGCATACTTTATTATTTAATACTTTCACAATTACTTATTTTAATATCGATTTGTATTTAATTACATGATATCATTTAAATAATTTGTCGCAATATTACAATTAGTAAGACATATCACAATGTGACAAAACGCTTGATTAATGTCAATAATGTAACATAACTGTGATAAACGTCACAATGCAACAAAACGCTTATTAAACGCACACTCTCGCATTATTAATGTGTCACATCTTTGGTTGTGTTGACATATACCAACCAAACACTGTAACAAACCATGGTTTAATGTCGTAATGTGATATAACCCTTGATAACGTTGCAGTGAAATGTAAACCTTGATAAACATCATAATGCGGCATAACATTCTGATATGTAACATAAACTGTGTTAAACATCACAACGCGACATAACGCTTATTAAACGCCCACTATCACATTATTATTGTGTCTTCCCTATGGTTTTGTTGACATATACCAACCAAACACTGTAATAAACCATGGCTTAACGTTGCAATGTGATATAACCTTTGATAACGTCGGAGTGAAATGTAAACCTTGAAAAGCATTACAATGCGACATACATTCTACATGACTATGTAGAATGTGGATGCTTTAAACCATTTTTTTGTCAAACATCTCTCTCTCTCTCTCTCTCTCTTTCTCTCTCTCTCTCTCTCTCTCTCTCTATATATATATATATATATGAATAAAATTCTTAGAGAAATTTTCTAAACATCCAAAGACACACTATTAACATCATAGTGAAATGTAAACCTTGATAAACATCACAATCCGACATAACATTCTACATTACTATGTAGAATGTGGATGGTTTCAACCATTTCTTTTGTGAAACAACTAATAATGGGCCTCAAAATGGGCCTCCTAAAATGAACTAATAAAATAATAGTTAAAATAATAAAATAATATTTATTAATTTTGGAGGAAGAAAAGAAAAAAACTACTTTTTTGTTTGTATTTTTGACATATTTCCCTGTGTTTTTACTCAAATTTCGATCGGGAGAGCTCGTTGGATGCGGAATTAAATTCCGCATCCAACGAGTACCCACTCGGCATACTTTTGACGGACCCCGCTATCCCAAAAACAAGAAATACCTGAAAAAACGGAATGATGATGTTATGTCAAAAATACAAACAAAAAAAGTAGTTTTTTTGATGATACATATCCCCAAATTTATATTAAAAAAGTGTTTAAGACCTATATGGTATTTCAAATTTAAAGCAATTTCATTGGCTAACACATGATGACATGGAATTTGAATAAAAGTTAAAAGGCCCATTTTGAGTTGAAATTTCCTCTAATGTCTCAACATCCAAATAAACATTATTAATGTGTCAAATATTGGACATTATTACAATGTGACATAACCCTTGGTGAATACCACAATGTGACACAACCCTTGATGAATGTCGCTAATGTAACATAACATGTGATAAACGTCACAATGCGACATAATTGCCATGTTGCATTATGGCTATGTTGAGTAATGTGGTAATGTGACAATATGTAAGTCATTGTAATGTTGCACAATGATTAGGTGTAGTGAAATTTTTAGGTGTTAACTCTGTTTTGACATAAACGAAGGGTTATGTTCGATTGCGTTGTTTATGTATGAATATATTATATTATGGTTGTGTTAATTAATGTGGTTCATTGCATTACAACATTAAAAGTAATTTCATAAGACAATTATATGTTTAATGTATGAAGGGCTATGCTGGATTATCATAGTGAGTGAGCATCAAGTTGAATTGTGACATTGTTGTATGGTCATGATGGTTACTCGATTTTTGTTACATGACATTAGAGGAATTTTGGGGTCTAAAATGGGCCTCCTAAGGAAAATAATAAAATAATAGTTAAAATAATAAAATAATAGTTAAAATAATAAAATATTATTGAT
>LPNX010250034.1:22076-70729 GCA_001517045.1 Pseudotsuga menziesii | reverse complement strand
GGGTTTTCCCAGGATAAATCTGTGTTGTTCTTGTGATGCTGTTTCTTTCAGTGATCCTGTTTTATATGCTTTTATTATGAAAAATGAAATGATATACTGACGTCTTAGTTAAGCATATGAAAATTTAACAGTTTAGACCACCCTAATTACTTTCACTAGGATGCTTAATTCTATACTTTTTTTGTTTTTATTGGTTAATACATTGTAGAATTACAAAAAAAATGTGTTAAAACCCCATAAGGGGAAACATCCATGCAAGAAAAGTATTGATTCCCATTAATAAAAAAAAAGGATATTACAATACGATCCATTTTTACCATTCGTTCTACCACACTTACAATACGTATCCAAAAAATGCACTATATACTTCATAAAATAAGTTACATGAGAAGAACTATCTTGGGTTATGCCAGTTACACAAAATTCCCGTAAACAAATCTAATTTTGTGTTAGTTGTCAATATTAACAAAAGGGTAATATTAATTCCTCACCCTGCATGTCGTTTAATAGTTTTCCTTATTGTTCTAATAAAAAATTGAATCGAATAAATGTACATGATTTTAATATATCTACTAACATGGATTTAGATTATCCCATTCGTCCCGATAGCATAAACAATAATCACCATAACTATGAAGTTTCTTGTATTGGAGGAGGGTATGAAGAAAGAATGAAGGAATATGTAGAAGAAGCTGAATATTGGTCAAAATATGCCATGAATGGTATTACAGAGATCTATGTTTCAATCTTATTTTTCAACCAAACTGAGCTACTAGATGGAATTCTCTAAGAAAGCATGAAGTCAGCATATGACAACAACTGTTGGTTAGAGGAATTAATTGATATTGATGAAATTATAATTGATTCTCTTGTTCATTTCTCTACCTCCTACAAAAATAATATTGAAATTACCAACGATGATGATTTATATGATTTGAAGAAGAATCTCAATAATGAGATGTTAACCCTGAAAGATAAGGGATCTCAACAGATGATAGAAGCAAACAAAGTTGATGAGACTTTGATTTTCATATCTTCAATCATAGACAAGGACCAAAGTCTCCTAGATGAGAATTTTGATAACTATGGTCACAAATCCACATAAATATCTCTACATAAATTATAGGAAACGAACGGATAGAAATGTGAAAAGAGGCACTTCCCAAAGCTCCATTGTGTGTAGTTAATGGAAGTGCATGATATTATTGGGTTTCCCATCCAAAGCTATTTTGTCTGTTTAATTGAGAAGCTTGTAATACTTCTGGGATTTTTAGTTTCCAATAGCCTAATACAAAATTTCTTGGATTAAATACAATCAGCCAAGATTTACCTGATATTGATTAAAAACCTGTTCATTTGTTATTTATGTTTTGAAAAGCTACACAGACTATTACTTTTAATGAGATAGAAGATTTCGTTAAATGTATATTGTTTAATTTTTAAATATGTAACCATGAATATTAATTAAATATATTCTGCATTATATAATTTGGTAGAGATTACACTAGAAAATGCAGGTTGGTTACCAAGTATTTATACCTTTGGTATGCCTTAAAACTAAAGATAGTAGTATCCTACTAAGCATAGTGTTCCTTTATATTTCATCTTTCATTGAATTCTTTTGCAACATATGTCTGTTGGAGACATTTACCACCTTACACACTCTTTTTGGTCAATTTGGCCTAGTTAAACCACTATCCTAAGTATTATTGGCTTAATTAACATCAGTGGAGCATTAAATGTCATCAGCTAGATCACATCCACTCCTACCTTCAGTCAAGGAGGCTAACTTAGCCTTCTCCTACATTCAAGGAGGCTAATTGGAGCACTTCGGGGGTGATCTGAGTGATATTAATGCACCTAGATGCTAACTGATGGTTACAATCAATTAAACAGGGTAGTGAAGGTGCACTCCTTCATTAAATTGATTATTTAATGATTATTTAATGAACTGGAGTCAATAGGGGTGGCTCCAACCACTTCTGATGTTCAGTTACACTTTAGTTAACCTCACTGGGGTTCATTGGAGTCATTGAAGCGCTAGCACTTGATGGTTGGCTTGCTATGACATGTGCCTGATCTCTTTCAGTTGAGACTTAGTGATTTATTGCACTCCGACTTCAGTTAGGGCTCAATTGAGTCAATTAGGGTTTTGATTAGTGGTTAACTTGAGTGTTAATTGTGGCTTACATTCAGTTAAGCTAGACTCTCTAATTCAATTCGAATGACCTCCTTAGGAATTCGAATTGCTTCTCATTCATGCTTGTAGCATGACATTGTATCGTAATTTACTCATTCTTTGTGTGAATATACAGAGCGACTACTCATTCTGTAGTTTGATTACACCATTTCTGAGTTATTTGTTGATTAATATTTGATGATACTGATGTTTAGTCCCTAGATCAATGTGCAAGATTAATATGGTATCAGATCTCATGGCAGGCTGAAGCTCTATCTCTCAAAAACAATCTTTTTAACAGATTTCTGCATGAAAATTAAGCAATCGCTCAAAAATCTAGCACTGCACTAGAATCCAAGGATTACCACTTAATACCCCAAGTAAAGAACTTGTTGATCAAGCTTGCTTGATTGACTATGTTGGGTGTAATGAAATCCTAAAATGTGTAGGCTGAATGACCTTACATTGCCCTTTTTGTTGTGATTTTCAGGTTTCTACAGGTGAAGCATTCACTTCAGTAGATCCAGATGGCCTCCTCAGTAAATCTTTTGACTCCATACAATTTCCACTCATGGAAAGTTGACATGGAGATTCAACTGCACTCCAAAGGACTCTATAGAGTCACCATGGATGCTAAAGATGAGCCTAGTTCCACCATAGAATAATCAAGATTCTTGAACAAGAAGGATGAAGCTTTTGGTTTCTTGTGCCTCTTTATTTCTCGGGATCTTATTTTTCATCTTGCGGGATTGAAGAATCCAAAAGAAATATGGGAAAAATTGGAAACTCTATATGGAAAGTGAGATGACTTGAAAGTTTACTAGCTCAAAAATGAATTGATGTCTCTCCAGCCCTCCAATTTCGAGACTCTTAATGACTTTTTCACAAGGTTCAAGCACACTGTTTTACTCTTGAAGCAATGCAAAGTGGAGAAGGTGGATGATCCGCTCATCCTCACCATACTCTCCAAACTTGGGGCTGATTATTCAGTTTTTGTTTCTACATTTCGTGCGGGGAAGCTCACAACCCCTGGATGGAAGATGCCTACACTCAATGCCTTCATTGAGTCCCTAATAAGTGAACATGACAAGCTTGTCTAGATGGGGATCATCAAATCTTCTCGTGATCAAGCCCTCCATGTCTCAGGGCCCAAATATCTTAAGGGTAAAGGAAAGCAGCAGAAGAACCCAAAAACTAAATTTGATGCTCCTAATCCTAGAGTTGAAAACCAGTAGCATGATGAGTCTTCCGGCTCAAGGAAGAACAAAGGAAAAGGGCACCATGGCAAGGAAAAATTAAAGTGTTCATACTGCGGGAAGGGCTTCCACCCTAAACATTCCTACATGAATAATAATCTTGATGAAGCTACCTCTCTCCTTGAGAGAAATCACATCAATCTTTCGGAAATATTTCGGAGGAGAGATCAGCAAGATCGGGAACCACAGCATGAAAAAGGTCATGCCATCATGGCAAGCACTTCGAAGTCCAAAGCACTCTTGATTGATTTTGGAGCTTTGAACCACATGATGGCTGAAAGAGACTCCTTTTCATCCTTGGAGACCAGAAAATCCATCCCCGTCCACATGGGAGATGACTCCACCATCATTTCAGAAGGACAAGGTACTGTTGATCTTGAAAATGGTTTTTTTTCAAATGTGTTGTATGTACCGTCTCTGGCATCAAATATCCTTAGTGTCTATCAGATGACACATAATGGAGTTCCTAAGAGAGTTTCTTTCAGCCCAAATGATGTTGACATAACAGAGCTTGCATTCGGGAAACTCGTTGCTAAAGGTCTTACAAACCATCATGCAAGAGCCTATGAGTTCTCCCAGTTTGTGCTGGATGCAAAGCCCACCGCTCTACTAACTCATGGAAATGAGGTTAGTAGGATATGTCATGAAAGGTTTGGCCATATAAATTTCAAATATTTTCAGCAATTACAGAAAAACTCCATGGTTGAAGGCCTTCCCATCATCAAGGAAACCACCGGAAACTGCAAGGGCTCTGTGATTGGAAAACACCCTGAGCACAAGTTCGATCGGGAAAAGGAAAACCGAGCTACATGCATATTGGGGCTGATACATTCTAATATTAGTGGTCTAATTCCTGTCACATCCATGAATGGATCAAGGTATGTTCTTACTTTTATTGATGATTTTTCAAGGTACACATGGGTCTTCTTTCTCAAAAACAAGTTTGAAGTATGTGAATTGTTTTTTGAATTGAAGGCCTTGATCGAAAATGCCTCTGGGTTTAAGATCGAGATCTTGAGATCTGATAATGGAGGGAAGTATGTCAGTAATGAGTTTTTCCACATATGCTCCCAAAGTGGTATTCATGTCCAACATTCAATTCCCTACACTCCCTAGTAGAACAGAGTAGCGGAAAGGAAGAATCGGTCTCTCAAGGAGATGACCACCTGTATGTTGGAATCAAAGAAGCTTGCTGCAAATTTGTGGGCTGAAGCCATGATTGCTGCAGCATACATTCGGAACAGGGTGCCACACTCATCCATGAAAGGGAAGACTCCTTTCGAAGCATACTTCGGACACAAGCCGGATGTGTCAAACCTGCGGGTGTGTGGGTCCACTACATGGGCCCAGATTCCAGTTGATAAGAGAAGGGTTTTGCAACTGAAAAGCATAGAATGTCTATTTATTGGGTATTCTGATGAATCTAAAGGTTTCAAGCTGTTGGATATCAAAACCAAATTTATCATCATCGAGATAAGTGTCAAGTTCGATGAGCCACTTCAGGAGGTGGAACGAGTGAAGGAGAAAACTACTGAAATGTCGTTCACTGCAGATAGGATTTTATTGCTTCATCGCATTTTGTGAATAATTTATTTCTCCAAATATTCCATAATTTGAATTCAACAATGAGATATATAATATTTTTCATAATGACAACTTGAAAACTATGCTCAAACCTATTTGTTGAAAATTACATACGATGTCGGGAGTTGGAAAAATAAAGAGATTCAAAATTTTCACTCTCGTCGTTGATTTGTTTTCTAGACTTGAAGTATTTATTTCACACCTCTATATAAGCCATAGGAATATTCTTTGTTCACACTTTCATAAATAAAATTACAAAAACTTGGTTAGTGATCGATCAAATTAAAATTGGACAATGCCAGTATGATGCAACGATCTCTACCAAAATAAACTAGCACATCTGTTAGCACTTAGAATCGCACCCAAGGTTGCGGAAAGGAAGACCTCGAGGTAACAACAAAATTGCTTTAGGAAAGGGAGTTGGCTTCTCCAATTCCAGAGAGGAATCTCTCACACATACATAGCAAGGCCATATATATTGTCACAGAATGAATTTCGAAGATTGGTGGTCAAAACATGATGAAGATGTATTGGGATATGGGATCAATAATACGAAGAAACAAAGAGTAGTCTGCATAGGGAATGTTCGCAAGAGCAAGGTAGCACTTCAGTCATAGTCGATATGTTTGAGTCTAGTGAAAATTGAAGAACAATGATAATCCATCAATGTAGAGCACCGCAAGGATGAATTCTACATCAACTTTGGAAGAAGCAATTGGTGAATGTCTCAAACAATGGCCAGAGAATAAGAATATGAATTCTCAACCATTATACACTAAGTCAAAGACATGAAGAAAAAATAATGTAAAGAAATAATAGGAAGTACATGCACGTAAGAAGAAGAGATTACATACTGCAACAAAGAAATACATTGGAATTATTACATTCAAAGGTTGACATTCGGCTCTGTTTCTTGTATTAAAATGGATCAAATTACATAAGAACCAAAATCTCATGGGTTCGAACCAAAACCAACCCTTTCTCCCTCTTGGGGGAGGATCTTTATAGTGCTTCTGTCCCCCGAGACTAACCTTGAACCAGGGCCAGAGGTCAGTTACAATCATGATAAAAAATATAACAAACTAGGATGTGGCATAATTCAACACGGTTTACATACATAAAAAAAAATAGTATGGAGCTAACGCACATGCTGGCCTCAAGCAGTAGTACACTGTTTTCAATTTGGAACTCACCTATCTTGAAAACGACGGCTTGGGACATTCTCCAGTGGCTTGATGATGACTTGGATTTGTAACACCCTATTTTTGACCCTGTTGCATTAAATGTACATGATGTATATATTGTAATGAATCGTGGTGTGGAGCTAAAGGAAAAATCCCCACCATCGATTTGTCTGTGTTATGTTTCGGCGATTGGAATCGTTGCCGATGGTCTATCGTGGTACACGACATATATTAAGTTTTGTCATCATGTAAATATGCATCTTTAATTAAATGACCCAACCAGCTATGTCATGGCAACTGAATTGAGAAGGGGCATTATTCTCATAAGGATAAGGGGGGGGAAGTCAAACTTTGAACCAATGGGGAAAAAGCCATGTGTTAGCTGTTAAACCCTGTTTGATTTGCCTATCTTTCCTTGTCTTATCCAACTACAATTTTAATGCTCTGAAAAGTAGTTGAGGCAGTTATGGCTGGGGAGTGGAGTGTGGCAGCACTATCAGCCCTTTCCCACATGCACACTCCACCAGCAGGTTGACCCTCACGATTGGTAAGGAAAACAACCACCTCCATTAGTCCAGGGGACTCCCCATTCACTCCACTCTCACGACTACACCATTCTCTCCACTATCTATTATCCTCACGCAGGGATGGTCATCTATTCATTTTCTGTCTCACACAGAGGAATGCTTTTTCTGTTTGGTCTCATGAAGCCAGGGATGGAGTCATTTTCTACTGTCATTCACATTGTCCACAGAGAGGAATCTAGTGTGTTTCCATTTTTGTAATTGGGATCTAGTGTAAATATTCTCTCACGCACTGGGTTCTGCATTGTTGTTACTCAGACAGCAAGCTGGGGGCTATTTGGTCACTATCACCCATGATTTTCCCTGTGGAGAGCCATTTCTATGCATAGGGACTGTGTTCTTCCTGGTGGCTTCATTGTTGAGAACGAACCGTTGTTTTCCCCAGGTTGTTGGTTGTGTCTGCCTTTACATTTTTGGGATCTAGTGTAAATTTCTCTCACGCACATGTTGGGAGGCTGATTTTCCTTCCCCATTGTGTTATGTGTAAATCTTCCCAGTGGTTTCATTATCCAGGATGGACTGTTGTTTTCCCCACGTTGTGAACTGTGTTTGCTGATACGTTTGGGACTGCTATAAGTCGCTTGGGAGTCATTTTGGCCATGATAGGGCCAAGAACGAATCGGGATTCATTTACCCTTGTCCAAGCTGTAACTGCTGGTTGATTGCATGTCTGTAATGGTTGGTCTTCGGACTGTGTTGGGAACAGGGATGGGGGCTTGGTTTGCTTGATAAACCTGTTGTGTATGGAAACCACACAGATAGAGCTAGAGGGCTGGCTTTCTTCTCCACAACCCATGAATAGCACTGGAAGGGAAGTCAGGCCCTGAGGGACTGTGTAGCAGAGAAGGGATTGATTCCTTGTGTTGGGTGTGTGTGGGTCTCTTAGAAGTTAGGCTAGTTATAGTGTAGGTGTTCCTAGCTCTGTAATGGGCTCAACAGCTTAGCATTTAGCCTTTCCCAGCTCCTTGATGGCCTGATAAACTTGACCATGTTGGCTTGGATGTCTTGTTGATGGCGTGATAAACCCAACTGTGTTGGCTTGGCTGTGTTTGTGTATCCTTGGCTATGTGTAAGCTTGCTTATTCCTTATTCCTTGGGGAATCATGCCCAGCTTGGGGGTGGAAGCATTGCTGAGAGATTAAGGAGCATGCTAGCCTATGGTTGGGTGGAACGTTGCAGTGACGTAGTTGGTTGCGGGATGATTTCTTTATAAGATAAGTAATCTTGTCTATTTTACTTTTGCAATTATATTTACTGTTAATGAATATGATGAACATGTTGGATGCTTATATGAACGTATGTTTGCTTCCACTGTGTATGATAAATAATCATGTACACATGTTCTAGTTCAAAGCATTTTCTTTCAGCATTTTATGTATATCAATGTTCATGGGGCGATTTTCCCAGATGGTTAAATCCATGGTAACGTCCTCTTCGCTGGTCGGAGGGTCAAGGATGTTATAGGATCGAGTCATATCCTCTCTCGTAGGGTATGCAACATGTATTTATTTCTTTGGGTCATCTGTTTTCATTATGTGCTCACTAGCATTGTTCTTTCTGTGTTCACAGCTGGCAAAAAGCTTTGTGGTCCTTCTGTGTTCATCCTTCCTCCTCGCCCCTCTCTCTCCTGATAACATGGTTATTTGAGGGGACTTGAAGAAGGGCCGCATTGATTTTGACAGTGACTGGTCCTTGAGGAGGCTTTTCATTCTTATGCTTCTCTCCTCCTAGGAGGAGGGTCCTCCTATAGGTCATACGAGGTGACACCTTCTTGGATTCATCATCACCCCAAATAAAGTTGGCAAGTGGAATTCACAAAGGCGGTGATGAAGACTTTGAAATTCCTCTTCTCTAGTCTGAGAATTCGCTCCAACGGATCGCCACTAGAAATGGTCACCATGTGTTGATATTATTGAGACCGCGACTCTGTCTGGAGGTTTTGGAGGGATGCTCATTGGGCAGGAAATTCCAGGCACAACACTTGCGGAGGTGTTGTAATCTATTAAGAAATTTATTCTCTCACCATCCTCAGGAGGTACATCTATTGTGATGAACATCCTTTCCTTGGCCTTGCTGGCACCTAAAGGTTTGTTTACTGTAATGAACATCCTTACCATTATGGTTGGAGTTCCCCTAGCATGGAAACTCAAGAATAGTGGAATTCTGGGCCAGGGTTCACCAACCAAAAGAACACCTTGACAAACAGATTCTTCACATAAGGAATCCATCGCAGTCTTCCCTTAAGACTCTCAATATTCTTAGTAGACTAGCTTTCAACCACCCTAGCTTCTCTTTCCCATTCACTCAGTCTCTGTATCCCGATGGATCTAAAAAATGGTGTTTATAAAGAGCTGGAAATATGAACCCAATGATGGCTCCGTCAGTACCCTCACACACTTTGTCATTGAGTACCATGATGATGACACACGTGGTCACGTGGGTTTTGGATTCAGCTTCCATGCTGAGATCCGAGTCACGCCACCCTTTCTATTGTGATGCTATAATGTTGGCTATGGAAATGAAATCTGGCATCAATTTGTTGGCAAGGGGTTGGGGTAAGTCACGCAGCATCACAGATGTTGTGCAAGCTCAGAAGACACTGCACAAGATAAAGATAGCACGATAGGCGGAATATAGACTAATTTTGAATTTTTTGTGTCACTTTTTGTACTTGTTGACCATTTTTTGTGGATATTGGTCATTAGTCAGTTAAATCAGTTGAGCTAGTTAGAAGTGGACCATGAATGTAAAGGTGAAAGCCTATATATAGAAAGAAGAATTATGAATGAACATATCTCGGAACGATTGATACGATAGAACCATTGAGCTATTGTAGACGAAATGCTATTATGTTTTGATATGTGGGTGGATGTGTAGAAGTAATATGAGAAGACAGATGTTGATCTGAATCGATGTTGTCTTCTTTTGTCTTTACTATCTTTCTATTCCTGAGGATGAATGCTACGTAAATATGAAATATGGATCTGTGATGCTATGGTTTTCCGTTTATGAATGTTGTCATGTTTTCCAATCTAGATCTATTACAGTTATGAATGCATGAATGATGCGCGATAATGAATGGTTCTGTTGGAAATATTGATCTGATCTGGTTGTTGATTTGATGAACTATCGACACCATAGCCCTATTCTATTCCATGAAAACTTGGTTCTGTCAGCCCTCCCTCGAACATCTCGGGTGAGACTTTATCCGCTCTATGGGTGCTGCTAGATAGGGTAAAACATGTCTGGGCCGATGCTCAGGGAGATCACGATGAGTCGAGTTTCAACAAAGGGGAACTTTGTCAACTGGGTTTTGTTGGTTGAGGGTTGAGCCAACAAATGGTTCTATTTTTGGGACCTTGTTGCGACTGAGAGGAGGGGATGTGGCATCTAACGCGACCAGAAATCCAATATTGGTTTGATGAGAAGTTGCAAGAATTTGTTGAAGCAGAAAATCATAGCCCAGGATTGACCACAGACAAGTTGTTGGTGAAATACATACACGACGGTCCTCATGAGTATTTCTTCTGTTAGTTTCCCATTATACTATACGAGTGGTTGGCGCAGTTTACATACAAGAAGAAAAATTTCCAAGGAGGAGAACCAACATCCTGGACCCCAGTGAATTGATCCAGGAATTGCAAGAAACTAAAAACAAAGCATCGCGAGTTGTTGAGGTTTGGATAGATAGCATCCTAGAAGGATACATTATAGAGTTCGTAGTCAACACTACCAAGTCTTATAGTGAATCGAAAAGAGATTTTTTCAATGGGCTCAAAGGTAAGTTCCTATTATCTCTACAGCTATCAATTAAAATGATTATCTATGAAAAGGGCATACTAAAGATGCACCTAGAGTAGTCAAACTATGGTGTGTGAATGTGGTGGATACTGCGACTAAAGTGGGGAGATGAATGAGAATATAAGGGGTTGCTGTAGGGTTTTTCCGGACAATCCGCAGTAGACATTTTTAGGTCAACGTTTCGATTCCGAATCTGGAACCATCATCAGGACAAGTATTTAATTGGTAAAGCTGCAGCTTTGGATTTAAATACCGGTTGGTGAAGTTTTGTAATTGAAATGGCCGACTAGTCCTAGGTTTAAGGAAGTGAAATTAATGAAAAAGATTATAATTTGTTTTTAAAAATTAGGTTAAATTACATGTTTAATGATTGAAATTTCTTTATTTAATTTTAAAATTAGGGTTATTGAAATACGGCTTAAATTAGGGCTAAAACTAGGGCTTAAAATTAGTGTTAAAGATTTTTATTTTCAAAATTTTAATAAATAATTTAATTTCTAATATAATTTTAAATTTTGATATATTTTAATTTCTAACCTTAATTTATTTTAAATTGTTATAATATATTTATAATTTATAATTCAAATTATTAATAGAAATTTTAACAATTTATTTTTAATTTATTAACAAGTTAATAAAATTATTTATCATTTTTTTTGAATTGAAGTAGGGCTTAAATTAAGGCTCAAAATAGAGCTTAGACTTAGTGATAAAGAATTTTATTTCCAATTAAAAATATTTAATACTAAGTTTCAAATAATTTAATTTCTAATTAACTTTTAAAGTTTTTTGATATATTTTTAAATTGTTATACTATATTTATAATTTATAAATTGAAATATTAATAAAATATATTTAAAATTATTAATAAGTTAATAAAATTATTTATAATTTTTTTGAATTATTAATGAAATATTTATAAGTTATTTATTTTATTCATTTATTTATTTAAGTTATTTTAAAATTTTTACTTTAAATTATAATTTATTTTACTTTAAATTAACTAAGTTGGGCTAAGGTTTAGGGTGATTGGACTTGTCTATTGGACCTGTTTAGACCCTTGATAAGGGGGACCCAACTTTTGCTAACTTCAAAACCACCATCTCTGTTAAGGTTATTGGGATGTTTGATGATCTCTATAGCCTCCCTAAATCTTCGTTTAAAGTAGTGGTTCTCTTGTGCAAGCAACGAAGTTTCCTCAAGACAAATATGATGTTTTGACCTCTCCGAGTGTTCAACTAAGGCAGAGGTACGAATACGTTGATTGCGGATATCAGCCCCATGCTCCCTTAATCTAACCTTAAGGGACCGACCAGTTTCTCCAATGTAGTTGAGGCCACAAGAGCATGTCACCTTATAAACACCTTTCCGTTGATGCTCCTCAACCTTGTCTTTTACAGTCCTCATTTTTTGCCTAATGGTTACTAGAGGTTTGAAAGCTGTAAGGATATCTTTCTTTTTCAGGATTTTGGAAACCTTATCCGTGACGCCTTGAATGTAAGGGAGATAAGCCCTCTTTTTGTCTTTGCGTTGATGGGGGTTCTTTAGTTTACCTAGGGGTTTTTTAAGGGTTCTCCTAATGTCATTTTCTTTATAACCTATGTTTTTGAAAACTCTAACCAGGTTGCCTTGTTCTTCTTTGAGATGTTCAGCATCACAAATCCTGGAGGCTCTTATAGCCAGGGTGTTGATGATCCCTAGTTTTTGAGCCGGATGATGATGAGAATCAGCCTCAAGATAACTATCCGTATGGGTTTTCTTCCTAAAGACCTTATGTCCAAGGGAACCGTCAGGTTTTTTGTAGATTAAGACATCAAGGAAGGGGATGCTCCCATTCTTTTCCACTTCCATAGTGAATTTAATGTCAACAGATTGGCTATTCAGATGCTCAAAGAATTTGTTTAGTTCATGTTCTCCATGTGGCCAAAGGACATTAGTGTCATCCACATATCTTTTCCACAACTTCGGTTTCAAGGGATCGGATTCAATCGCCTTCTTTTCAAAATTATCCATGAAAAGATTAACGACAATGGGTGAGAGGGGAGATCCCATTGCTACCTCACTGGTTTGTTCATAGAATTCCCCTTGGAAACTGAAAAACGTGGAGCGGAGACAAATTTCAGCGAATTTTGTTGTCTCAGGGTCGGTGAATTCATGGATGACTCTAATGGCTTCATTTAAGGGGATCTTAGTAAATAGACTCACAACATCAAAACTCACCATGATGTCATTATGGTCAATCTTCTCTCCTGAAATCAATCGGACAAATTCACTTGAGTCTTTAATAAAGGACTCTGTGTGTCCGACTAAAGGACTTAAACGTTTGGCTACAAACTTAGCAAGCTCATAGGTGGGGGAACCAATTGTATTAACGATTGGTCTTAGGGGGACCCCTTCTTTATGAATCTTAGGTAACCCATAAATTCTAGGGGTGAATTCTCCTACCGGCATGAGGAGCTTCTTGTTTTTATCCTCAAGACTCGACTCCTTAATGACCTTCTTGACTTCTCTCAATATTTTTGCAATCGGATTGCTGCCTAGTTTTCTATAGCTACCGCTAGAGCTAAGATTATCGAGCATTTTTACGACATAGTCTTTGTTGTTGAGGAGGACAGTGGCTCCTCCTTTGTCCGCCTTGAGGACCACAATGTCTTCATTATTCCTAAGATTGCTAATGGCTGCTCGCTCTCCCCTATATGGGTGCAAGTTTCGACGAGACTATGAGGGAAGTTGAGGAATAAATTGGTTATACAAGGGGAGGAGCAAGGTTTCTATAGGAGAAGAGGCAAAGGACAAGGCAAGGTCCTGCTGCGATCAAAATGCAAAACCACGAAGGAGAACCACATGGGGCGAAGCGACCATATAGTGATGAAGAGGATGACTAAACCAAGGCTATGCATAGGATAGTGACAAGATCAAACCCTAGCAGTAACATGTCCATGACTCCATGCACCACTTCAAACTTAGGAAGAAACATGAACTTTGCGTCATCTTTCCTGACGTGTCAACAAAATTCTAGTAGTGGATCAACGTCAGTAGGAAGAATGCCGAGGATGGTAGGAGATGACACTAAATTACCTTTGTTCCATGGGAACAGGACTAATGATCTTGAGCAGTATTGGTTCCTCTACGATGCAGTATGGACTGTTAGATAGGCCGCGGATGAGGATGTCAAGAAAATCCAACTAGCGACTACCGTATGGGGTCGTGCACTATATTGGTTCATGAAATTCATTCAAGTTCCTATGGGGATACCTGCAAAAAAATTGGATGAATTATGGAAGGGACTTATCGAAGAATTTTGGTAGCCTAATTTTTAGGCTCAATATATTACCGAGTTGAAAGAGATTAAGCAGTTTCCCAATGAGACTGTTTGGGACTTTGACCAGAGATTCAAGACATTGATGGCATGAGTCAGCTTTAAGATGAGCGATGTTCAACATAAAGAGTGGTTTATTGCAGCCTTGGTACCTCACATCCAACAACCACTTATGTAACAAAATATCGCAACACAGAGCAAGGATCTAGAGATTACAATGAAGTTGGAAGCTTCACTGGTTGGAGAGAATGCAATTGGCATAAATCAAATACAGGAGAAACTAGAGAATCTAACATTGTAGCTACAATACATAAAGAAGGAGAAGGAATATACTGATGATCTTTGTTGCACTCAGTGTCACACAGACAGACACACCAAAGATAACTGCCCCAGTTTCTGAAATTATCTAGTTTCAAGAGCACCAAACCCATTAAGTTGTGGCAGTGTACCATGGTGTTTCATATGTCAATTTTATGGGAACCAGCACGAAGAGTGTAGCTACATGCAGAAAATGGTGTCGAAACTAGCCAACTTATATTGTTCTTTTTGTAAATTGGTGGGACATGAAGAAAACGACTGCCGGGCATATGATCTGCTGCAAGAAGGAACATCTGATTCATACTTTGTGAAGGGAGAATATCATCGCACAGTCTAGTAGCTATAGATGCAGCCTCAGATGATAAATGCTTGACTAGCGTATACACTGTCGTCTCCAATGTAATTTATACCGTCGCAGCAGCAGCCCAATCCCATGCTGCAACAAGTGGCTCGACCGCAGTACCAGCAACACGGAGGATTCCGGGGAAGAGGAGGAGGCTTTAGACGAGGATGAGGATGAGGTCACAGATCAGTATAGTGTTACAATTGTGGGGTATTTTGGCACTATTATAGATATTTACCCGACTTGCAATGCTCATGTACATATTGCATGGTGATTGATCACATGCTTGAAAACTACCCACAGTTAATCGTAAGATGGCAAGATGGGAACGTCTCTCAGTTGCAGAGACCAAACCAAGTCTAGAATTAGAATATGCTACAAACTAGAACCAATTGCTGACCCAGAATCAAGTTCCAATCCACAATCGGATGGTAACCCAACCGATGAACCCCCCATTGAACCAGAATCCACCGATGACTTAGAATCCCCCAATGAACTAGAATCAAGGGTCGTCGGTAGGAACGATCTTAGTGGAGCCCAGAACAATAGATGTCAGCACTGCCATTGTCACCCACTTAGGAGACATAATAGGAGAGGATGGGCCCCACCCACAAATTTTACTAACCGGACTGAAGAAGGCAGGGTTTGATATTGCAACTGAAAAGGAGACATTTTTTGGAGCATGAGATGCAATCAGAAAAAATATTAGTAAGTCACCTGTCATTGAAATGCCTCCTGTTATGGAGAAAACTTCCTATGGCTTGGGGTACCACAACAGACAGAGTAACTGTAGAAATCAATCCCTTCCTATATGCAAGAGAAACCAAACATCTAACACTAACAGATCCCGATACATACCTTATTCCAGATGGTTGATATAGATCCCCGTTGATCTTTTCCACTCTTGCTTGTATAAGTAATTTTCTCTCTCAACATTTAGCAAACAAGGCAAGAATGCTATATATAATTGTGTTAGACCTACTATAGCATATATAATCAATAAGATATAAGCATTTAAAAGCATCCATGGATTCAATACTCATTTAAATACACATTATTGGGTAGGAAAAGATATTTCTATTAATATAAATAGATATTACAATAGTGACAACCTCTGTCGGCACGTCTGTGAATTGGAGAAATTGAGTCCTCCACCTGGGCCTCCACCACTTCAATCCTCCATCTCTCGATAGCAAGCTCACAAGAAAAGGAAAGCTTGGTAAGAACACAAAGTGCTCCAAGGGATAAAGGGATGCAGACTCAAGTATAAGCTCTAGCAACAATGGACTATAGTTTTCTTTCTCTTCAATTCCCCCCCCCCCCTCAATGTATCCAAAGGGTTCCTTATATAGTGCTTCAATGGGGTAATGGAAGGTCAAATCCGAGTGATATCAAGGCATATGGAAGGCCAAGAGACAAGTGACTCAGATCCACATCAAGGAAAACTCCAAAACTATTTGGCCTTTTGCACACATCCCGATGTACGCGGGTTTGAGGGTCAAACCCGCGTATGTATGCGAGAACAGGATTAAAAGTCGCATATAGAAAATAAGACATGTTTTTAGGGATGATATTCGAAACATCAAAGGTACAAAAACGGTCCATGGAGTCTAAAGAGTCTGCAAAGGGATAGGGAAGGCCATAAAGGTGTGATCCACCATGTGTGGTAAAATCAGCTGTAATAGATGCCCCCTAATCTGTGAGGTCAGAGGGGTCATACGATGGCCGAAATACATTAAAAGTCCATCCCAGAAGTGGAGTGATGAAGAAACAGGTGGAAGAACTAGCCATCCAATAGGACAATATAATAATTAAACTTTGCACATAATGGAAAGTAGATATAGCAGTCCCTGATACATAAGAGTACAATGGCCATGAATAGGCATGATACAAAATATGACATGTGTGGTAATCACCATGTACAATATAGATAGATCAGAATATCCATGATGAAGATATACAAAGGATCATGATCTCCATGAAAGCTGAAGATATATAATGGATCAAGATCTCCATAATGGCTGGAAACATCTGACATACACTAAAATCAAGTCACGAGAGCTGAAATCTCATGAATGCTGGCACAATCAAGGAGGTAGCATATATGAAATGCCACCAATATGGAAGTTCTTCTACACAATCCGCTATGAGTACATGTCCTACTATGCGAATAGAGGTGTCGAGGTCGAACATAGTAGTCCATCGTCTGATTACCGGTCATTGATGTATACCGTTAACAGACGTTGGATCACCCACCGATAATGAAAATGGGAATCAAGGTACTAGAGTGCAAACTAACAAGTGTGAATAAATTTGTTGAGGTCGAACACTTGAAAGGATCCATTGATCAGGGGACATTGATGTATTCCCAAAAACTGTCGATGGTGAGAGAACCTACCACTAATAACTGCAAGTCTCAAGGAACTCAAAAATGACTCTAGATTCCTAACCCAGAATAAATGATCTGAAGTCGATGGGATGACATCCACTGGAAGGAGGGAATTAATGCATCCCTCATCATCGAACATGAGCTACTTAGCAAGACTGTATAATGTGGAAGGACTCGATCATAAAGTGCACGAACCAGTATCAGTACTGGAAATGGCCGACATGCAAAGTCAAGAGAACTGAGGAATTTCCGACTGAGGTTTCAACTTCCTTCGAACAAGAGCATAAAGGTGAATGGTGACTAAATGTAGGCAGCATAGACTCGATATACAAAACTAGGACATCTCTGTGACACAGGAGGCATCGACAGAGGCTCTATAGGGACTAGAATCTTAACCAGACGGTGGAGATGAAATCAGAGAAATGAGTACAGCTCCTAAAGTCAAACTATTAACCCAACCAACGGATGTGATATATAGTGCTCTATTCGAAGGCGACACAACTCGACTGCTGCCAAATATAACATCTTTTCTTGTCCGGCTTTTTGGTTTTTTGGTTTTTTGGACTTTTTCAAATATTTTGAAAAGATTGAAAAAGAATAAAAGTGTTTTATAGTTACAGACTAGGAGGAGACGAGTGTCAACGGGAAAACAAACTAGTTCCAAGTAGTGGAACATACCTATGCTCAATGCAAGGACACATGTGTAGGATAACGACACTCGGGGGAAAGTCCCCTCCTGGTAAAAAATGGGGAATCAAGCTGCAAAGGATATGTAAAATGGCTCTGCATGGCTAGACATGAGACAAGCTCAGGCTATATGGCTGATAATCAAAGTCAGGGAAGCCGACATAAGGCTCAATGAGGCAGGAAAAACTCATGATAATGCAATTTCAACTTGACATAAGGGAGTCCTAGGGACAAAGGCCAGAAAAAATATCAAGAGGAGTATGAGGATCTTGCGCAAAGACATGGCAATACTATACAAAGGATTCCCACACCCTAAAGGGAAAAATGTCGGCATGGGCACCAAATGCAACAAGAGAGATAACTAGGGCACCCATGTATGGTCAAGCTCTACCATTCACATTGTGTCACTTTTAAAACAACAAGAAGGTTTCGTGACAAGATAGAATGGGTTCTTACCTAAGGTTAGAATGAAATGGTCATAAGGTCATGAAAAATGCACATTGATGTGAAATCTAACCTATATGCCAGTTTAGACATAATAATTGAGAGCAGCACGAACAAATCAAAATAATGGTCGAAACGATGCTCAAAATAGACTCCTACATCATAAGAGTAGTCCAAAACGGTCCAAAATGGTCAGAAATGGTCCAAAACTATAGAAAGGGGGTAAAAATTTTCAAAATTTTCAATAATTTTCTCTAAATAGTAAAAAATTCAAAAATTACATATCATTTGAAATTTTTACCCATTTGAGCTCAGAACTTCAAACACGAATTCTGGGAGCTTTGTCTGGCGAAATTCTACACCGTTTGTTCCAGGTAAGTTCTCATGTCCTCCTCTTCCATTTTCATGTAAATTTTTCAATTTTCATGGTCCATTTTTTACTTTTAGGCCAGTATAGATTGGTCTTTTTGGCCCACGTAGAGATCGGTTCTTTTTTCGCGTATAGGGATAGCTATATGTGAAAAAGCCTCCTAAACCCACGTACATCCACAACTGTTTTGCAAACAGTTGTGTATGCAGCCATGCACATGGTTTTTTAAGGTATAAATTGACCAAAACTTATTTTTAATGTGCAGGATGGTTGTAGAATGGAGGGAGAGGGAACATGGAGACATATAAGAGGTTGTAAGGGGTGATTTGATGGCTCAACAAGCTCTACGTACATGTGGGCTATACAAGTTTTGGTGTCTTGGAAGCTTGAGGGCCAAACCAAGACTCCTGCAGATGCTAGTAAACTATTGGGATCCAAACTTAGAGTCCATCCATATCGACGGGATGTCCCTCACTATAGAGGTGGAGGACATATAATTCATTTGAGGATTGTCCCGACGGGGAGAGGTGGTGAACCTACGCTCTCGTGGGCCCAGAGGTGGCCTCACCATTGATAAGTACATTACAGTATACTATTTTTTGGACAAAGAAAAGGTTGGGAGTCAGATCCCGACAAACTCCATCTAGGTGCTAGGATTGAAGGCCATACTGTTGGGACTCATCAGGATAGTTGGGTTAGCATCACTCCACCAGGCCTCGCGGCCATTTATGTTCTATGTAGTGGAGTGCATGAAACCCATAGTTTACAATTGGAGTACTGCATTGTTGAGTAACATGAAGTAGCGGCTCAGTGACTATAAGATGGGAAGGGTACAAATCTCCAGTTTCAACAGTATACTGAGCATGTTCTTCTTTGAGCATGTTCTAGGGCTAAGCCCTATAGCTAATGTTCCTCCTCACGGGTTTCGAGATACATCCCAACGACGTTGGGAAGATGCTATGCGCAGACTGGGCAGAGGTAGGGTGTCCAACCCCTACCTAGCTGATTTCTTTCCATGGTGGCAGCGGCATGTTGTTGCCATCGATGATTACCCTTATGTAGGGATATATTTTCTGGGATATTTCTACATGCCCCTACCATTAGGAGCAACATACAGTGGTATTACAAACGAATCCCAAACCCTATTTTTAAGTTTTTTGAATTATTAATTTTTGTTTTGTTTTTTGATATATATACTCAAAAGACATGTTTTGGTGTGACGACACATAGTGACAACCTATTATATGTATGCAGATGTTGGACCACGGCGGCCTAAAGGCTTCCCTTGTCATAGACGAAGGGGAAGAGGAGATGATATCATGGGTGTGGATGTGGAGTGGATGCTCCAAAGCATCCACACAAAATTTGTATGATTGACACACTAGGTACCCATGGTGCAAGTCGAGGAATTTCCTGAGGCCATGCAGCGTCAGGTGGTTGGGGTACCATGAGCATGGGTTCGGTTATTTCGACAACTAGCTAGAGCCGTGGTGTGCTACCATGATCAGAACCCCCCTCCCCCTCCACCACAGGCTTAGAGACCTGAGAGTGATTCATTTTTGTACTACCATATATTATATTTTGGTGGCTCGGAAGCCCCATTTTTGTATTATTACGTCACATTTTGGATGTTTAATGAATTTTTTTTATGATGATTGCTTTTGTTTATTTACATGTGTGTAAAAATGTATGTTTGTGATGTTCTTATGGTCTATGAAACAAATGCCAATCTAACACATAGTTATCATATGAGTTAGCAACTTGATTAAAACTTCTTGGAACATGTATGTATGTTATGTTGTCAAATTATCGTTCTAATAATATCACATGTAACAATCTTCGTAATAATGTCGTATCCCTAATACGATACAAGCCATTAAGCTGTGACACTACTAACTGCGAATCAATATGTACCTCCAGAGAGAGAACACCATGTGAAATAGCATCTCGTAATAGCTCGATAACGGCACTATACTCAGCAACATTGTTCGAAGAAGGCCGTAAACATATTCCTCTTGAAGTCAATACCTGACTCGTAGGAGTATAAATCACCCAAGCAACAGAGGCTGAGTGTTGAGTGTGTCGGCTATCACCATCAACGAATCCTATGTAAGCAGAAGACTCCATTGACATCTACCATAAGAAATGAAAGCTAATCAACAAACCCGATCACCATAAGAAAACCTAACTATGCAAAAAACTATACAATAATATACAATAATCAGCCTTGGCTGAAAATCATGCATAGTATTTTTTAAGATAGAGTCCATTTCTAGGATCCTCCAAGCCTGTCCCTTCATAATATACCAGCTCATAGGCGCCCTTCTCTAACATACATTTGACTACGTAAGGACCATTCCACATGGGGTTAAAATTCCCTGCCCCTAAGGGTTCTTTAGTTTGGTCCCACAAAAGGACCAAATATCCTTCACTAAACCTCCTCGGATGGACAAAATTATCATACTAGACCTTAGCACGATGCTTATTCACCTCTAGAGCCACTAGATCATCTTGGTGCTGCTCATCAAGCTGCTCTAAGTGGACCAAACATTCCTCCAATGCGGAAATTTCTAGTAAAAGCTCCATTAGAGGAAATTTCAACTCAAAATGGGCCTCCTAAAAAGAATTATTAAAATAATAGTTAAAATAATAAAATAATATTTATTAATTTTGGAGGAAGGAAAGAAAAAAACTACTTTTTTGTTTGTATTTTCGACATATCTCCCTGTGTTTTTACTCAAATTTCGATCAAGAGAGCTTGTTGGACGTGGAATTCAATTCTGCATCCAACGAGTACCCACTTGGCATACTTCTGATGGACCCCGCTACCCCAAAACCAAGAAATACCTGAAAAAACGTGATGATGGGCATACTTCTGATGGACCCCGCTACCCCAAAAACAAGAAATACCTGAAAAAATGTGATGATGATGTCATCATCACATTTTTTCAGGTATTTCTTGTTTTTGGGGTAGCGAGGTCCATCAGAAGTATTCCGAGTGGGTACTCATTGGATGCAGAATTGAATTCCGTATCCAATGAGCTCTCCCGATCGAAATTTGAGTAAAAACATGGGGAGATATGTCGAAAATACAAACAAAAAAATAGTTTTTTTTATGATACCTATCCCCAAATTTATATTAAAAAAGTGTTTAAGACCTATATGGTATTTCAAATTTAAAGCAATTTCATTGGCTAACACATGGTGACATGGAATTTGAATAAAAGTTAAAAGGCCCATTTTGAGTTGAAATTTCCTCTAATGTATAGCTAGTTTCAATGAAGGGATTTTGCATTCAACTAGCAAGACAGACTCCACTCCATGTACAAGCTGATATGGATAAAAATCGGTGGCGGTCTTAAACACAGTCCTATATGCCCACAAAGCAGGATATAACATGATATGCCAATTCGTTTTTCTTTTTGTGATGGTTTGTTGGATTTTAGACTTAAGTGATTTGTTCACTGCTTCAACCTGTCAATTTGCCTGAGGGTAATAAGAAGAGGAGTGCTCCTGCTTATACCCTAGCTTCAAGGCCAATTCTTCCATCATTTGATTCCGAAAGTGCCTGCCATTGTCAGTGACAAGCTCTTTCAGAATACTGAACCAAGTAATAATTTGGTTGAATATGGAATGTGCAGCTGTCTCATCATCGGATTTAATCGTGGGCATAGCCTCAGCCCATTTTGTGAAGTAATCAATAGCCACTATAATATGATGATGCCCCCCAGCCAAAGCTGGGTTGCAATCCATGAAGTCAAGCCCCCACTTGGTTAAGGGACCGACGGTGATAATCAAATGTAACGGGGCAGGATGTGAGCACATATTGCGTGCAAACACTTGGCAAGGGTGAAACTTCTTGATCGCATTGACAGAATCTTTAAAGATCGACGGCCAAAAATATCCCGCTCTCAATATTTTTTGGGTTGTAGAAAGCCCAGATAAATGACCACCACATGCCCCTCCATGGAAATCATTCAGCACAACCTTAGCCTCTTCATGGGTTAAACAGTGACATAAAATGGAATCTACCCCATGGCAGTACAAAGTGTTATCCATTATAAGGTAGTTCTTAGATATGTGACGTAATCGTCGTCGCTCGTCCTGTGAAAGGTGAGTAGGGACCTTCAATGTTTGTAAATATATGATAATATCCCCATACCATGGATCCAAAGTTGAGATAAGGAAAATATGCTCATCGACAAATGTATCCTCATAAACCTCCTCCTCCTCCTCACTTGGGAAATAAAAAATGAGCTACTCAAAAATTAATGATTTCTTCGATTTTGCCGAAACAAATTTGAGATTGAATTCTTGCAAAATAACAATCCATTTATTATACTTTCCCTCGATCATCCTTCTAATGAGGACAAACTGAAATGGGTTTACATGAGCTACCACCAAGGTCTGGCGAAGGAGAATGTAGTGTCTCAATATTTGAACTACATGAACGGTAGCTAAGGCAAGTTTCTCCACATGGGAATAATGGATTTCCGCATCAATAAGGTTTCCCCTCAAATAATATATGACCTGCTCATGGAGCTCCTCATCCTCGTAAACCAAAACCATACCAATCGTCTCCATGGACGCGGCCACATAAATAAAAAAGTCACGGCTATAGTCGGGTGGACTAAGCACGGGGGTCGATGCTAAGGCTCGCTTAAGAGAATCAAAGGACTCCTGGGCTCGCTCATCCCAACAAAAGGTAGTGTCCTTCTTTAAAAGACACGTAAAGCCTTTAGTCAAACTAGAAACGCTAACCACGAATATCCGTATGAAGTTTTCCATGCCTTGCAAACACTGAAGATGTCTAATATTTGTCGGGGGAGACAATTGAAGTATTGCCTCAACCTTTAAGGGATTGACTCTTATACCCTCATTGGAAAGAATGAACCCTAGTAAGCAACTAGACTTCATGCAAAAGATGAACTTATGTGGATTTAACCTAACCTGGTAGTGGGGGAATATTTCAAATACTAATCTCAAATGGTAGGAATGATGCACTCTCAGCCGAGAATGAGCAGAAAGGTCATCCAAAAATACTTCAATAATCAATTTGAGATCGTGAAAAATCAAGGTCATAGCCTGTTGAAATGTGGCTCCTATGTTTTTAAGACCGAAAGGCATCTTCCGATATGCAAACGTACCCCAAGGACAAATAAATGCAATTTTGTGTTGATCCCAGGGTTTAATTTGAATCTGATTATATCCGGAAAAGCCGTCCATGAAGGAAAATACCTCGCTTCCCGCACACTCATCCAAAATCTGATCAATAAATGGTGTGGAAAAATTATCCTTAGGACATGCATGATTTAAATCATGGAAATCAGTACATATATGAACCGATCCCTATTTATTATCAACTGGAACGGGGTTTGAAACCCACTCCATCAAGGGAATGGGATAGATAAAATTGACTTTTAACAACTTTTCTATCACAGCCTTAATTGCAGGTGCTTTTCTTGGATTCACCGCATGCAAACATTGTCGAATAGACTTCGCATTTGGATAGGTATTAATTTCATGTTCGACAATACAAGGGTTGATACTTGGCATTTCCTTGTATGACCAAGCAAAGACGTCATGAAATTCTTTGAACAACTCGGTATACTCCAGAATATCAGCATGGGAACATTCCTCCTGAATATAGAAATTCTCAATCTTGCTAGGATCACGAGAGATATTGATAGAGATCATAGGTGATATATTAGCCATGTTCCCATCATCCATCTAACCAAGAGAGCTTAATGGAACCACGTGACTACCAATCGTCTCGCTAAGAATCTCTCTAAAGTCCTCACGCTCCAAACGATCAAGCTTGGGAAGAAAATAAGATCTATGATGTAACTCTTCCCAAGGTGGCTCAACCCGAGACATGGCCTCAATAATAGCTTCACCTGACAAAAAAACACTATCAAGGAAATCATGTGCATGAGAGGACTCAACTGCCCATGCAAGAAGCACATACGGATCCTCCTCCATCGTCCATGAAGAGTAGGGACTAGGATCTACAACACCATCAAGATTCACTTGATATGAAATCATTGCTGCAGGCAACAGCACGTCCGTTTTGATAGGTCCATTCAAAGGATTCGGTGTAGGAAGAATCCATGGATCTTCCATATGGGTAGTCCGAAAAGACACCGAATTCAATGAAGATGAAGCCCCATCAAAACTAGATCCAATCATAAATATGGGTGTAGGACAACTAAATGTCCCCATAAGGGATGGATACATGCCTACACCCATACTCCCAGTTGCCGGCTGAGAATGATCAATAATCGGGATAGAAGCTCCCAACAATGCACTAACACTAAGATTTTTGAATGATGTTTGATCAATCATAACAATATTTCCATTAAATGGAAAGCATACAACTCGGAATAGATAAGAGGCTACAGCTTGCATACTATACATCCAATTCTGACCCAGTAAAATATTGTAATCAAGGGGCGCATTAACCACCTCAACCTCGATCGTGACGGTCTTCCCTCCCAAATGGACCTTAAGAGAAGGAAGAATTTCGTGCAGCCAAAATGATCTACCATCGAAGGCAGTCAACATGGTAGTGGATTTAGACAACTTGGGAGAACCAAAACCCTTCCAACATGACAATGACATCACGGAAGCAGCAACACCTTCGTCAATCACAGTGCGTTTGACGGTCATGTTAAGACATTCCACATGAATCAAGAGAGACACGTAGTAAGGAAAGCGAGGCTGGAGTCCCATGGTTTCAAATTTGATGATGGAAGAAGAGTTATCATCATTCACCCTAAGAGAAGAAAGAAAAGCTTTCCTTTGCGACGGACAACTCTGAATAACTTCAAGCACAGACATTGCACAAGGAGTTTGGCCCAAATCCTCGACAACAGAATAGTTTTCGGTGGCTCGGGCATTAGGATTTTTCCCGAAACATTTTAAGACTCCCTTAGGAATGTGAGGTGCAATCTCCGGTTTATCCATAGGATTTTCAATATGCAAAGGACTCTCGATAGGAGGAGGTTCTTTCCCAAGGTCTGGTTCTGACGAACCATAATATTTCGCATGAGTCACAACCTTAGTAGCACGCACCATGTTGATGCACCCATGAATAGTACTTGTTTTCGGTGGATTTTGATCTCCACCCAATGCAGAATTAGGATCATGGGTCCTCGAGTTCATATTATTATTATGGGGTAAAGGATTGGTCAGCACAGCTGGGCCCTGTGCTATGAACCTCGAGGCGTCTTCCATACAAGGGCACAAGTGAGTGAGGTGGTCATCCTTACACAACTTGTAAGGAAAATTAACCTTACATTTAGACTTCTTGTCTCCCCGGCATTACGGTCATTCTTTTCATTAAAATTAGCATTTTCATTCTTGTTCCCACCCTTATGATTGTTTTTACCCTTTTTCTTATTCCTTTCGGGCTGCTGGTTTCCCTTCTAGTCTAACGATTGCACAAAAAGTACACTCGTCGTTTGGGTGGGTTGAGATGAAGCTGTGGCTTGTCCTAGAGTGGATTGATTGACAGATAATTGACTCACTTGTTTCGCAACCGAATCCACAGGTTTGGCACTTGTACAACCCACAATGCCATCGGCATGTGGTCCAAGCTTGATCTTGGGATCGAAACTAGAATGTGGAGCATTAGGTATGATCTCATATAATAGTTTGGATTGAGCATAAATCAAATCCAATTCCCGTGCCCTAAAAATTTCTTATTCCTCATTCTAGACTCCGAATGTAGAAACATCCTTCGTGATGTAAGAGAGCAACGATTTAAGGAACCACTCAAGGAGAAACTCCGACGGTATGAAAGTTTTAATCAACCTCTTTCGTCTATGCCACTCTTGGATATGGTCCAAGATATGAGTAGCTTTGTCCTGCTGAAATGTTGACAAGAGTTCTATACCAATGTCGTAATGCACTGGTAGTTGGAAGTGGTTGAGGAAAGTCATAGCAAGGTCATCGAACAAAACGAATTCCCCCCTTGGTAACTCTATGTACCATTTTGCTACAGGCCCTGTGAGGGTGCATTGAAATAGCCTTAAACGGATTGAATCATCGTGTAAGGAGTTGGAAGAGCACAAAAGGTGAAAGGTAGTGACATGTTCACTAGGATCTTCACCTAGTTTACCCTCGAATTTGGGAATGTCCGAGGGAAGCTTGGTAGGAACAGCCGGCCAAGCCGGGTCATGAAATACCAGATCATTCATTAGTATTGATAAGTCATGTAAATTTAGCATTGCAAGGAAAGGGAGCCTAGGTTGATCTGGTCTATGCCACGCTCCCTGATAGTTTTGGTTCATATAAGGATGACTATTTTAAATACCATGGCCTTGGCCATAATATCCTCCTCATGTTTGACCTGTGTAGGGATACATGGAAGCATTATGCTATGGTGAACCTTGACTATGCGGGGATACAAATCCATAATTAGAGGAGTAAGAGGGTTGTTTATACCTGTACCCATAATGTTGATAGCTCTATCCATACTGCGGTCCATAAGATTGTCCATGAGAAGCTCCATAAGATGTACCATGGGATATACCATGAAAAGCTCCATAAGTAGGGATATGGGGAACTCCTTGCGATGGACTGTAAGACGATCCAGAAACAAGAATATGACCTCCCGAGACAACAGGAGATACATGACTCTGAGAAACTACTGTATGAGTAGTTGCAATATGAACTTGACTAGTAGCAACATTCTGACCCGAAGGACCATGTGAATGAGGGGGAGGAAGGGTTGTCAAAAATGCATTCAAAGGAGTAGGAATAGAGGATGAAGGGACATGTGAAGGGATATAAGTGGTATTCCCTATGGTCACTTGTCTTGGTTCTAGTATTCGCATATGACTACTAACATTAGGCCTAGGACAAACATGTGAGGTAGCTTCCACCACCGGGATGGAAGGTGCACTGTGACTAGTGCTCCCAAATCTCTCCGCACGGAAAGGAATGGGAGTGCCCCCAAGTGTAGTGCTAGGTTCAATTTCTGACTCAACATGATGTGTTGGATCACATGTAGGAATATCAGGCATGCCATAACTAACATAACAAGTTCTTGTGGGTTCATGGTGAGTCTCATCACCCAAAAACCAATACCGACAACTTGTGAATGAGGGATCATAACCGAAATGTGAAAGTATATCTGGTGAAGGATCATACCCAGGAGTAGGATCTTCCTCCCCAACCTCTTGAGGTGGAGAGGACATCTCAAGAATCTCATCCTTGTGATCTCCCATCATGTGTGAATCAATTTGGGAAGTAGTCCATCAGGATCGACTCTTTCTCTCTCCCAAAGGAAGAGGATATGTGGAAGGAGGAATTCTTGCTAAACAACAAGAATGGAAAAATGCCGCACCCGAATCCACAATGACTCAAAAAATGAAAAAGACTCTATGTAATTATGCAAACCCTAGGAAAACTAGCATGCACAGAGCATACACCTATATAATGTAAATCCAAATCACAAGCAAGAAAGGGTAGGATATGTGAGCTCCCGAATGAAGTAGGTGTGTCTCGCCTAGGAGAGGCTTGAGACTCCCATACACAACAAGCGGAGGTTCGTAACCAATTATTGTGGCCCTTAGCTTCAACGCATATAGCGACTGTGCTGTGTGACCCCAACCTGGCCGGGACACCCGTAGAATAACCTCTATGAAGTACCCCCTCGATAACCTAGGTAATGAAACTAAGGCCACCTCAATATAATCAATGCTCAGGCGGACATTCACAGGTGGGATTGATCATATGGGCAGGGTATCAAAGCCCAAAACTCTCGAAAGAGCCCCCAAATATGAATACAATCCTGGAAATATCTCTGGTGCTACTCAGTTATGACTAGGGGTCATCCCAATCAATAACCACCCACATTTCCTCGTGCTTAAATCCCTTGTAAGAGGAGGATCCTAAGAAACACTAATTATACCAAGGAATTCACACTCTCACCTGGACAGACACATACATGTTTTTGTTTAGTGGTCTTGGAGAATTTACTCACAATGAACTATTCCAAGACCCTAAAACCTAATCTTGTTGGTGCACCCTATAAAAGAAAAGAGTGTAATTCATTTTATTATGTGTTGATTTTAATTGGCTTATTACTTAAAAGGGTAAATGAGCGTGCAACTAATGGTGTTATGATGCAAGAAGAAGTAAAATGCACACCTAACAATCAATGCAAATGCACTGTGTCAAATGAAAAATGGGGTATGCTACTACGTCAAATGCAAAATTTCCTTCAAATGAAGATGCAATCATTCCTATATGAAGACCTGACTAATACTTTTCCAAGCAAACCCAATGTAAGTACCATGCAAAATGAAAAATGCAATGATGCATAATGATGCAAAGAAGAAAATATTTTTGTAATTTTTTGAATTAAAATGAGATAATAAAGAAAAAGAATGACTCTACCATCCCTAGACTCTACAAGCACTATCAAACAACACCCATGCAAAGCACTAAGGCAAAAGAGACCTAATGCACTAATCCCAAACCAAAAAATAGAAAATGTAATGACAAGAACATTCTAAAAAATTCTAACTAAAAGACGTCTCTGGTCAGAAACATAGGTGTATACAGACTCAAGAAGCATCCAAGGAGACTCAGCAATCATCAAAACTCACCCAGCAACAATTAATCTTCCCCTAAAAGAAAAAAATTAGGGCATATGCTACTGTGTGCAGAAAACCCACATATATACATGGAAATCCTAGTCAAAACCGTGTGTACACGCGACTGTGAAGCAAAAAATCATGTACATGAAGAAAAAGAGATAAAAAAAAGGTTAAACAGACAAGCTGAGACAAAATTTATTCCTATCAAACACTACCAGGAAAACATGCCCCCAACCTCGACTCAGAATCAGAGAAATCATAGCAATTCAAGAACATTGAATGCTGATAAAAACCCCCAAAGGAAATGACTAGGAACTCCCCAGTATGGTCACCAATTCTATTATGGAGAAAACTTCCTATGGATTGGGGTACCAAAATAGACAGAGTAACCACATAAATCAATCCTTTCCTATATGCAAGAGAAACCAAACATCTAACACTAAAGGATCCTAATACATACCTTATTCCAGACGGTTGATGTAGATCCTCGTTGAGCTTTTCCACTCTTGTTTGTATAAGTAATTTGCTCTCTCAACATTCAGCAAACAAGACAAGCATGCTATATATAATTGTGTTAGACCTACTCTAGCATATATAATCAATAACATATAAGCATTTAAAAGCATCCATGGATTCAATACTTATTTAAATACACATTATTGGGCATATTTCTATTAATATAAAACAGAGATTACAATAGTGACAACCTCTGTCAGCATGTCTACGAATAGGAGAAACTGAGTCCTCCACCACTTCAATCCTCCATCTCTCGATAGCAAGCTCACAAGCAAAGGAAAGCTTGGGAAGAACACAAATTTATCGAAGGGACAAAGGGATGTAGACTCAAGTATAAGCTCCGGCAATAATGGACTATAGTTTTCTTGCTCTTCAATTCCTCACCCCTCAATGTCTCCAAAGGGTTCCTTATATAGTGCTTCAATGGGGTAATGGAAGGTCAAATCCAAGTGATCTCAAGGCATATGGAAGGCCAAGAGACAAGTGACTCATATCCACATCAAGGAAAACTCCAAAACTATTTGGCCTTTTGCACACATCCTGATGTACGCAGGTTTGAGGGTCAAACCCGTGTATATACGCGAGAATAGGTTTAAAAGTCACGTATAGAAAATAAAACATGTTTTTAGGGATGATCTTGGAAACATCAAAGGTACAAAAATGGTCCATGGGGTCTAAATAGTCTGCAGAGGGATAGGGAAGGCCATAAAGGTGTGATCCACCATGTGTGGTAAGATCAGTTGTAACACCTCCCTCTTTTGATTCTACACTAGAGGTAGGAGCATCGCGGAAGCATGGTACCTTGTAGCAATTCTTTGAGATTTGTTTATCGCTAGAGAAAGACCCAACTACTTTGGCTGATATTGAAAATTTGTTGCGTCATCTGGGTAAGGAGTCTGTAATTAACTCTTTAGATAAGAAAAAGACAGGCAAGGATATCCGTATGAATATTCAGATTGGAGACTATGACTTCGACTTGGTAATTCTAGATCTAGCGTCGGACGTAAATATCTTAACAAAACAGACATGAGAAAATATGGGGAAGCCGACAATGGGATGGTACCTAGTGTAGCTGCGATTAGCCAATCAGGCGAAGGTGCAACCAATTGGATGGGTATCTAACCTGGTCGTAGATGTTGAAAGTATGAGGACTCATGTTTATTTTGATGTAATTGAAGTTTTTAATGGTGAAGTCTCCTACCCTTGCTTTGCTATGGGTTGGATGGTCGAATGATAGCATGGCATTCATTAACATCAAGAAGCAAATGATTAATTTCAAGAACCAAGATATTAGGGTCATCACGCCTATGGACCCTGATGAAGGCTAGCGATACATTGAACTAGTAAAAGATGAAGTTGTCAGGGGGTGGGATCATGCCTACAATATATTTGAATATTATGTTCACCCCATGGCTGATGAATAACTTGGTTAGCACAACACTAGTTCTGTGTATTCTGATTCTGAGGATGCACTGGAAAATTGGAAAAATTGGATGCATGAGGTGTCCTTTAGGAAGTGTAGATTAATCATGTAGTCATTGTTCCATGTTGCGACTGAGATTGTGGAATTACCAATGTTTGAAGGGTTTCCTAAACTTTCTGCATTCTTAATGGAGTTTGAAGAAAAGGTCTCGAAACCCTAGCGATTGCTGGCACAGGAGGAAGCACTAAAGGCTAATCCAGCGTCACGGGGACTTCACTTAGTGAAAATATCACATAGCACGTGCGATCGTGGGATAGTAAAGAATACCCTTAATTTCAAGAGATATTGACCCAAACAAGTNAAACCCCCTCCCAATACTTAAAACCTCCTCCCCACCCATTTTTATACCTCAATCCTTATAAACCACCCTACCCACCCCCACCTTAAACCCCTCATCCCCTTAATACCTGCAATATATTGGTTCGATTTTTGATAATTTTAAAACCCACAATATGAACTAAGGTGATATGATATTGGTCAACAAGTGAAGCCCCCATGTCTAGCATGTGGTGGGAAACTCACAAAAAGACAATTACTGGATGGGCCAAGTGTCGACGCTTGATGATAGTTTTCTTTGGCAATGCAGAGGCATACCAAACTGGGAGGTATGATAATGATATATGGAATGACCCTAGAAACCATTTTAGGGAATGCCAAACATTGTAGGCATCATGACCAAAGGATGAGTGGGTCCATACCTTCATTCACACCTGTGATGAAATGCAAATATCATGGTATGTAGCCGAAAATATCTAAAGGAACATAACCACTTGGGAGGTGATAATGGTTTGTTTTTCATAGATATTTCACTTTGTAGATGCTAACCCTGATGTTAACAATGCACTTTAGATTATTCGGGACATGGTCCTAAAAGTCATACCAGTTGCATACCTTGTGGATCCACATGTGCATTGCACCATGCAATCGATAATGGAATGCTATAACATGTCTAGAGAACCTGAAGATGATGATGAACTATGGAAGATCAATATCCCAGAGACAGAAGGAAGTACGGATGTTGCAGCACCAGATGTACCAACTGATCCCATGAGTCACCCATTGAAGATCCGAAAGGTTAACATTGGGATAGAGGAGAACCCAAATTTTTCCATTGTTGGGGACTATTGGGATGAGGAGACCATGGAAAGAATTACAAACCTATTGCATGAGTTTCAGGATCTATTTCTGACAAAATTCTTAGAAATGAAGGGAATACTTGGTGACCTAGGGGAGATGAAAATCCCACTAAAACCATATTCAAAACCAGTTGGACAAAGACAGTATCGCTTGAATATATGGTATAAAGAAACATTTAAGACCGAAATCAATACATTTCTAGCTACATAATAATAATTTATATAAATCAATGCATTATAAAACCAAAAGTGAAGGCACGTAACCAAGAAATAAACAACACTCGGCCTCTAATACCAGCGGTTGAATTGGACCAGATCACGACTAGATATAGACAACTTATTTTGAGAAGAATTGGAGTTTGCAATAGGATATGTAATATAGAAAAATAATACTATAATGTAAACACCAAACACAACATATATGGATGGGATGAACCAAGAGTTACAATCAAGCCACTACAACTAGCAGTATACATATTTTGATCACATGTTAAAAATATTTGAATCTACACAATAAAGAATTTTCATTTTCTAGAATTAAATCCCTTCACCTGAAAGTGCTAGAAATTTGCATAATTCTTCTTAGAATAATGATTCAGCTAAAGTTGTGAGATGGAAAAAAAGATTTGTAACTAGGAAGTTATTGCCATCGCCACAAGTTTGTTGCTAGAATTTTTGCATGAAGAAAAATATTATATCAAGACAAAATAATCAATCATCCTTGAACTAAAATCACATTTTTATCCTAATTTAAAACATGACATTATACTCAGTAATAACTGTGGTATTGTCCCAAGTCCAATGCAAGATTTCCATTGTATGCATAGAAAAGAAAAAAGTTTAAATCATATGTTTTCCATTAAATAGTGGGTACCAAGTTGTTCCACACCTAATGTCATGATGATGGCACATGAAGGGACTACAACACCTTCTTAACAAATGGTGCAAAAGAAAATACAATTGCATGAGTCTGTAATCCAAGATGATCATATTAGTATTTGATACATCAGATACTGAGTCTATAAATTATACTTTCCAGAATTACTAGCCTTGTCATATGCGGACAAGGACTTGCAAGGATTTTGGTTTGTCCAAGTTGAATCAATGTCCCGGTTTATATATATTAGACAATTCCTTGAAATTTGGGACAAAAACATACTCAAACAAATCTAAGATGTTTATTTTATATCAAAAGCATGCATGTTAATTCTAAAATATATATCATTCATCAATCATCACAAATAGGATAGTCTAAAGACACTAGACTATGTTAACCTTCTACTAATAACAATAGAAATTCCACATTAAAACCGTAAGAATTGATAACAAAACAATTTACACTATTTCTTATTGTACTATTAATTGAGGACTCGTAATACTTTGACTGAGCAATGACATTAATAAATTCCAGTTTTTCTATTACTTTCAAAAGAAAATAATCATAAATAGGATACAGTCTAAAGACTCTAGGAATATTACCTCTGAGTTATATTACTTAGTTGCCACCTTCTTCTCTTCAATGGGATTGAAGGGATTTTTGAAATCTATTGTTGATCCTTTTGTTGAGAAAATAAAAAAACCAATTGCTGTGCTAAATATCACATTATAATAAAATGCATTAATAAAGTTGTTATCTGACAATATAATAGTAATAAAGACAATGAACAAGACATCTAAAGTCAACAAACACGTTTGATTCCAATTTTAGTTGTGTGACCATCCACATGAAACAATATTACAGTGACAGTCTTAAAAAAATGGATTCCCAACAATCCAAGGCTCATCTTTAATTCACTTCTTTATTCAACATATTCTAGAGATCACATACCTCGTATATTATGGATTATATGTCCATGCATAGTGAACAGAGTCCTAAAAATCACTAGTACAAGATGAGGAATTAGCTACTAGGTGACTAAAAATCCTAGTCACCATAGGTTTTTCGAGTGATTTACTACTAAATATGAGAAATTTTGATTGACCCAACTATAAACAACTAAAATTAATGACTAATTTAGTCACCAGTTAACAAATATGACTAGATAATAAGTGATAGAGTTAAAAATGACTAACATAAACAACTAATTTAGTCATGGTGTAAAAAAATGACTAGTTAGAAGAATATGAATTAGTCATTTATGTTAGTCATTTTTCATTGTCACTCCAACAATGGAAAATTACAATTTTGGGACTCTAAAAAGTCCTGTAATGGATAAATGGGGGCTTCCAAAATGAAATTGTCTTCCCAAAGGTTGCAATTCATTAAATAATTGAACTTACGACCTCTTTTACAAAACTTTCCTATGCATATTTTTCATAGAAAACAACTCTATGGTTAATGAACTATGAAAAGGGGTTGTTGATTCATAAGAAGATATGTTTGCCTAGATAGAGTCTTAGGAAGATAAGGTATTATATCCCCCTCATAAGCACATTCACATATAACTTTTTCATGTTTTGTATCTTCACGGTTGGTATAGTTTTTGAGATGGAGTTCTCAAGAGCTAACAATAAATACCCAATCTATTATAACAATAATTTATGGTCTATAAGTGAAACTTTTTGTAACTCCCAAACAATATCAAGTATAAATATCTCAAAATATACCATTACTCATATATATATATATATATATATATATATATGAATAATATATATAAATCATGGAAAAAAATAAGTTTATTATATTGACCAAACCCATCAATTTCTCCATATCAATAGCTCATACAATCTCATGCTTCATTTTACATTCATAAACAAAAAATGCTATAGTTCTTTGCATTTTCAATAACTTTACTATAATGACCAAACCCATCAATCTCTTCATATCAATCACTCATACAATCTCATATTCCATTTTACATTTATAAGAAAACATATGCTATAATTCTCCAAATCTCAAGAAATTTACACATGGTATAGATATGTGCGTCTTAAACACTGATTATTAATTTTGTAACTTTGTCTTTATTTTAGTTTAAGAAATTAAAAACATGCAAAGTAATATTTAAAAAAACTTATTACATTGAAATATTTTGTCTTATTACAAAGGAATATTTTGTTCTTGTATTAGTAAAAAAAATTACTTTACTAAAGTAATATAACAAAAATGGATGAAATAAGTTGTTTCACAGTTCTTCTAGTAGTAAAATCCTGGTCATTGTTCTGTGGGCCAGCAAAAATACAAATTAGGTTGTGGATCGTGAGCAGTGATCTAATTTGAAGGGTGGGTCTCAATTTCTATTGGAAGGGTATTTATTCTTTGAGCCCTTCGCAGATGAAGGGAAATACAAATAATTGTACTTCAATTGACAAGTATAAATTAACTAAACCTTTTCACCAAAAAAATGCAAAAAACAAATATCATTCTTTTAATTTTTTACAATTTTAAACAATTGAGCGCCCCTTAATATTTACATGAAAAAATGATATATTCTCAAAGAAACTTATTTTGAGCACGTTAAGTTGTCATATGTGTATCATTAATTTTATTGTTTAGTAACATAACTACTATTCTATTGTATTTTTTCGAGTTTGAGCACACTTCATTATACAAAAAAAAAACTTAGACACTTCATTATTGGGGCATCCACGTGCAATCCAATCTTGAGAGATGTAAGAATGATAAGGATTGGGCACATAAGAAAATATCATAGACAACTCAAAAAACATTTAAAAAAAAATCCTACATACCAAGCAAGTTAGCAAAGCTAGCATAACCAAGGTTGGGGCATCAATTTTTTTTGTTCAACACTTGCCATGAAAGCATACATGTATGGGATGGAGGGGCAACTCTGTGCATGTCCGAGTCTCAACACTCTGCTTTTAAATTGAACCAAAATACGAAAAAGAAGTTTATTAATGGCTAGATTTGAGAAAGTTCTAGGTGTGAGTAATTAAGAGCTCGGGGCTCTAATTTTTTTTGTGTTTTGTACTAGTTAAGGCTCCATGATTCAATGAATCGATAGTCACAGGTAGGAATTTAGGCTATTTAATGAAAACAATTAATGTGTATAACCTCTATGTCGAAACCATTTTCCATGTTGATGTGGGCCACTACTTGCTTTATTGTCTTACCAAAAGGCATGATAATGAGGAATACGACCTAAAATTATGGACTTCACCTTCGAATAATGACTTGCAATCACATTGGTAAGGAGTGATAAGCAGATCACAACAATCCAACCTATCAAATCTCATTTGATAGTGTTAATTAAAGATTTATATCGTAAATTTAATATAACACTTACTTATAGTTGTCTCTTACTCTTTGCATCTTGACACATTTAATATTTTATGTTTGTCTTTGCCCCTTGACCCAATTCATATTATAAGGTGAGGATGTGCATGCATAATAATCCTTAGTTATGACTATGAGATGAGGATTTAAAGAGAAGAGGATGTAAAGACAAGTAAATTTTATATGTATTTTGGTAGCGCCGAGGACAAATGTTGTGAGAAACCACAAATGTTTGGAAGGACGGAGAGAGATTACATCACGATCATGCGACCCATCAAATTGAAGACTATTCTTGATCCAACAATTGTTTTATTTTATTTTATTAATCACCATTGTTTCTCCATATCGTGTGCCCAGTGACACCTCTCTATAACAATGCATAGATCCGCTTTTGTACAGTTTGTGATCCTAGCTACATGCCATTATTTGTAGTTGCATGCCATCGAGAGTTCTTTATAGTTGTCGTGAGTCCATGATATTCATGCAATAAATGAATTATTATAGAGGAGGACTCATTAAACTTTCCTTTTACATTTCATTTTGACGAGAAAAGAGTGGACATTGGTAGCGGGGTTCACATAGCTAGTAGGAACAAAGTTTTGAGCTCGTTTTGGGCCTAGTAGTTGTTTTTTTTTTGTTATAGTCGTAATTGTCGACACATTGCCACACTTTATATTGCAGCCCTAAGTGACTTGAGAGCCAGATTCACATATCACTAGTGCCTTATAGTCATCAATGATTACTGACCATCTTGCACAACTAAGTAGTGAGTGCATGACATGAGTGAGTAAGTGATTATAATTGATCATATTTCCAACATTTTGAATGATGAATTAGAACTTTATAGCATAGGAATTTCAACATATTAATAAATTTATATGGATGGGTAATTTAAAATGTTTCCATTCTTTCGAAATCTCGATATAAATTATGCCCTTCTCAATTGGAAGGGTAAAATTCAGATTTTAAATTTTTTTGAAGGACAATTTTAACTTTACACTTGTGGGAAGGGCTCAATTTTGAACGGTGTGAACAGTGTCCGTGAGTATGTGGTTTTTTATATTTTTATTTATTTTTATATGAAGGGTTAATTTAGACTAGTATGAGACTTTAAAATCTGGTTATCATGGTATGATTCCAAACAGATTTATTCCTGGGCTTTCCACCAAATTCAACATTGCCAATGGCAATTGCAATGTCAAATCCCTTCAGAAAGATGTAGAAGGAGGGATCATTATTTATTAGGATTGTGCTTCACCTTCATAGTGATTCAAATGATCTAAAATTTGGTGAAAAAATAGAGGCATCCTATGATAGCATCACTCTGAGAAGGTTGTGCAAGCAGGGTCGGTTGAAAGAGGTGCTCAATGTATTGACTGAAAATTTCCCTTTGAAATCCTCTGATTATGTTTCTATTATGTGAGCTTGTTCTGATAAGAGGGATATATCAGAAACCAAATTACTACACACCCACATGATAGCCTAGATGGGAATGAATCCAAAAAAACATATTCGTAACAAACAAACTCATCAACACATATGCAAAGTGCGGGAGTTTTGAGGAGGTGCGCCAATTGTTTGACAAAATGCCTGAATGAAATGTGGTTTCATGGACTATTATGATTCAAGCTTATGCCAAGAATGGGATTGCTGAGGAGGCCTTGAATTTGTATTATCAAATGCAAAGAACAAGCAGTTGGCCAAATAATTTCACGCTTTCCAGTGTTATATCAGCTTGTGCATGCTTGGGTATTATGCAACATGGAAAGGAAGTGCATGAAGAGAATAATAGGAATTATAGATGATGCATGCCAATTGTTTGACAAAATTCCCAAACGAAATGCTATGTGGTTGACTACTATTATTGCAGGGTATGCACAGAAAGGGCAGGTTGATGAGGCCTTGAGGAATTTTTAGCAAATGCCTGAGAGAAATGTGGCCTCATGGAATGCTATGATTGCACGGTATGCACAAAGAAAGCGTGGTTATGATTCCATGAAGCAATGGATATGTTGATGAGGTTGTTGAGATTTTTGACAGAATGCCTAAACAAGATGCAGTTTTCTGGAATACCCTGATTACAGGATTCATGCAGAATGGGATGGCCAAGGAGGCTATGAACTTGTTTGATAGAATTCCTGAATGAGGTGTGATTTCCTGGAATTCCATGATTTCTAGCTATGTGAAAAATGGGTAGTTTGACAAAGCCTTGGATCACTTCAGACAAATGAGAGTCTGTGGTGTGAAGCCACACACAGACATGTTTTCCAGTGTTCTCCCAACTTGTGCTAACTTGGCAGCTCTGTAACATGGTAGAGTGATCCATGCAGACGTAATTAAAAATGGATTCTAGCCAAACACATTCATGGGGAATGCTCTGATTGATTTGTATGCCAAGTGCGGAACCATAGATGATACATACAAAGTGTTTGACAATATACCTAGATGGGATGTGGTCTCATGGACTGCAATGATTATGGGACATGCCATTCATGGCTATGGGAAAGAGGCCTTAAATCTCTTTGAACAAATGCGGCTCTCTGGAACAGTCCTAGACCGTGTGATCTATGTTGGTGTCTTTTCTTCTTGTGGCCATGTTGGCCTAGTGGATGATGGCTGGCACTAATTTGATCATATGAGTAGACTTTATCATATCACACCTCTTAGGGAACAATATTGCTGTAGGGTAGATCTTCTTAGTCGAGCTGGGAACTTGTATATGGCCGAATATTTGATCAACAAAATGCCAATGAAACCTAATCCTTCCCTATGGGTTTCTCTGCTTGGTGCCTATAGAATTCATACCAATATAGAGCTAGGAGAACCTGTGGTAGAACACCTTTTATAATTGGATCCTAAAAATGTTGCAACTTATGTGTTACTTTCATATATCTATGCAGCCTCCGACATGTGGGATGACATTGAGAAAGTGAGAAAAATGACGAAAAATAAGGAAGTAAAAAATAATCTTGGTTGTAGCTGGATTGAGGTTAATAAATAGGTATATGCATTAGCATTAGAAGAGAAACCAATTCCACATATAGAGGAAATTTATGCAGAGCTGGACGGATTTCTTGGGATGATGAAGGAGGTAGGGTATACACCTGATACAAGATTTGAGCTAAATGACATGAGGAGGAGCATAAGGAACATAATCTTTACTTTCATAGTGAAAATATGGCAATTGCATTTGGGCTCATCAATACATCCTTTGGGATTCCTATCAAAGTTATTAAGAACCTTAGAGTATGTGGTGATTGCCGCACTGCTATCAAATTCATCTCCAATATTTCTGTACGAGAAATTGTAGTTAGGGATTCCAGTTGATTCCATCATTTCAAAGATGGAAATTGTTCCCGTGGGGATTATTGGTGAACATGGAGACAAGTTTAAGTGTCATTGAAATCTTGCTTCTCTGAAGTATAGCTTGATGAGTTTTAGTGTATGTTTGTGGCCTAGACTAACATGGCCTTTTTATAAGATGCTTATTGATTAGAAATTCAAATTACTGGAATTTGAATAGGCCATATATCTTTTTCTCAAATTAGTCAAATTATCTTCAAAATTCTATAAAATTCCAATCTGGAATCAACAAAGATACTAAGTTATAGGGTTCGTGGTTTTTAAATGTTGATGTTTGAAACTCCTTGTATCTCAAGGATTTTTCAAGTTCGTTGAGGTGAGGTTAGTTGATCCTAAACAGTGAACTAGAACAGACCATTTTGGAAGGTGAATTCATTAGGTAAAAATTCTAAACTTGATATTGAATTTACCTAATTTTTTTTTCAATACATGGAAAAGAAGGGACTTGTGACCCTAACTCTCTCTGTTTTCATTCATTCCACTTCCCTCCGATGTCACCCTACCCATAGATTTGTTTCTGCTCCTCTAATGACACCTTGTGCTCCAATAGAATGAATTGCCTCGGGACAACAGGTAAATGAATCATGCAAAATTTGAGGAGCCCAATTCTTCGTAGACAGTGACGATCCCAAGTCTGGACAGTGAGTAGTGAGCCCAATTATTCTTGGATAATGGTGAGCCTGAGTATAGAGAGTGAGTGGTGAACCTCTTGGACTGAGCCTGATTCACTGGACAGTTGTGTGCTCGATCCACTGGGGCCTGATTCTACTTCTCATTTTTTGTGGAGTTTGAAACATATCTTCGTTAGTTTTTTTTCCTCACTTCTCTATTCTAGAGTTTGGACTTTACTAAATTTTAATCTTCATAGGAAAGCATTCATATGTTATGAATGTGATAATTATTATAGAATCTGTAATAATTATCACATTCATAGCATATGCCTGCTTTCATTCTTCAAATAGCCTATAGGTTGTTCACTTTCTGTGGATGTTGTATCCTGCACTCTTACTGTGACTCTGTAATAATCATCACATTCATAGAATATGCCTAATTTCATTCTTGAAATAGCCTATAGGTTGTTCACTTTCTGTGGATGTTGTAGCATGCACTCTTACTGTTTAATGACAATATTTATTTTCCAGGTGGAAGTTCAGCATGTGGCGGTTCAACATCCAACTCCAAACAGAGGATAGCTAGAGCCCAGAGGTAGAGACACTTCACTACTTGAGTCTTAGACATAGAGGAGATATTTGGTTCATAGTTGAGACTAAAACTCCCCTGAAGGCTGAAATGTCCAACCTCCAAGTAGTTTTTTAGCTATTTAATAGCATTATTTGTTCAAAAGTTAAAACCTCTGAAATGCAAATCATGACCATTCATTTTTCAGGTCTTTAAGAGGAGCGATGGACAACCTATTTTCTATCACCAATGGTAGAAAAGGTGGTGTTCAATTTTGAAAGTGGATGTCTGCAGAACTCAGAGAGATTCTTGAAAAATATTATGAGATTACAAAAAATTATGGAGATTAAGTAAAACAAGAATCATCACATTCAACTGGAGATTGCAAGGAATTACACGGTACACTCCCATTTCCCCATTTTCCTCAAGTATTGCTGGAAGTTTTTGTATCTAGAAAAATAAAGTGAGACAACAACATCAAAATCCCTTTAGAAATATGTATAGAAACAAGAAGTAATTGATTTTGTGGGCATCAAACACATGCGGGGGCACAGATTTGTAGGAAGGGGGTGCATGTGTTGGACTGGACTGTATGATTTAAGTTTGTGTGTTGGCTTTTTCTTTGGTAGATTGTCCTGATATTTTCATGATTTTTTTCGTGACATATGTTCTTTCCTATTTTGGTCAATTCTATTTAAAATACAGATATCTCTTATTGTCCTTTCATCCATGATTTTATTTCTCGGGAGTATTTAAGTATTATTTGTAGGTTAGTATCTTTAAATTAATATTGACCAAGGTCCAAATCTCAAATTGTTATGTCTTCTCTTTTGTCTTTTCCATTGATCCTACCATGGTTATCGATCAAACTTTCACTATTCTTGCACAAGTTAAAAATATCTATGTCAGAAAATATTTTGTGGGGGATGTTACCTTATACATGAAAATTCTTGCAGCTCTCACAACAGGTAAAATCTAGTGTGATTATAAAATTGGCATTTAGCTAGAACTGTAAGGTTTCTTCATTACATTAGACAACGTCTTTAATTATTTCTCATTTTTTTTTGCTGTACATAAATTAAAATCAGCTCAATGTTTACTTTAATCTTTGAATAATATATTGACCAAATTTGTGATTTACCCTGGAACTTGTTAGTTATCCTCACCAATATGATTCTGTGTGAAACAACAGTATTTATTTTATTTTGAAGGTAAAAAAAGTAAACATGCCTATGGTACCTGCAACCTATTAGTTTCATAAGAAAAACCCAAGATGACTTAATTGCAGTCTTTTCAGATAACTTTTTTTTTGCAGTCCTTTCCTAACCTGAGGCTTACATTTGCACACAAATTTCGAAGCTGGATACATTTGTGTGTGTGTTGGTTGATAGAATATAAGCATTTACTCTAAAGCTAAGATAATTTTATTGATGCCCATGAATGAACAAAAAAAGCAGGTCAAGGGTAATGTAGAAAGAAAGAAGATAAACTAATGCATGAGAACAATAATGAGATTCGAGGTCATAACCCTAGAAACTGTTAGATTATCTAATTCATAGTAGTGGCTGACTTGTTTTTTGAATCCACTATCCATTGAGTGTGACCAAAATCCATTACTTATTCAATGCATGTAAGAAGAGTACAAATTATGGAAAGGGATATGTACCTCCCATTTATGGGACAATAAGTACCATTCTTCTCAAGAGGTCAAAAGAAAAGGTGACAAGAAGACACACATGTTGTACGATTCTAACAAATGGTTGGTTAGATATGTGTCATAGGATGCAAATCAACGTGTTGGTTTGTTACCATAAAGAGCTATTATTTTATAAGGTCGTTGACACAACAGATCACAAAAATTCTTCGGTATTTATTTTCAAGATTTTAGAGAGCCATTCTTGAAATTCGGGAAGAAAACATAATCCAAGTTATCACTGACGATGCCAGAGATTGTGTGGGAGCTGGAAAGTTGATAATGGAAAAGTAAACAATTATTGAACCCGCTTTTGTTGTTCATTAGCTTGACTTGTTGCATAATTTAATAAAGTTTCCATATGTCAATGAGGAAATTCGTAGGGGGGAATAAGTTTCTCACTTCATATTTAACCATCACCTCACATTGAACATGTATAGGAGGCATGCATCTACAGAGCTACTAAGGCCATTCCAATACCATATTTGTCGCATATCACATTACCCCCAAAAGAATGGTTGGGGAAAAGATAAGCATAAGAGCTGTTACCTACAACAAGGAGTGGTACACTTCTTTCCTTTCTAAAGTTTCTAAAGGGAAGATAATGGAACACATAAATTTAAACAATAACTTTTGGGAATGTTTTGTGAATGTTTTAAAAGTATGTGACCCAATTGTTGATATGGATTCAATGGTTGACAGTGACACCCCTCCTATGGGTTTTATTTACGAGGGCATGGATTGTCGTAAAGAAGTTATTGCAAAATATTCTAACAACGTGGAAGATGAGTACATGGAAGTATGGAAGATACTAGATGGAAGATGTTGGATAGACTATTTGGGGTAAGGTCAAGGGTTTGAGATTTAGAGAATGACCATGAGCGAGAGGAAGATTATAGAGCTGGAAATAGGATGGGAATTTAGGCAGAAGGGAATTACAAAGCTCAAGAACATTCTGGAAGGAATTCCTGAGCAACACTTAAGTTCCGAGGAGTAGATAATGTTTTACACATATCCTTAGAAATTAAGACTCTAAGAATAACTCAATTAAGCATGGAATTGGATAAATATTAGAAGGAAATACTGCTCCAACTTAATGCCTTTGATGAGCTAGGTGAAAAAGCCTCATTTTAGGCCTCGAGTGTGCTAAAACAATGAAATAAATGGCATGAAAACTTTATAAAGGAAAACCAATTCTAGGATGACATGCTTTTCTTTACAATTCCAAATGTGAGGAGTTTCCAGGAAAGTTTTAAGCAAGATGGTTATGTTGATATGTTGTTGCAGTGTCTTCTAATAGAGCTTTCAGGTTGAACATGATTGATCATCCTTATTTTATATGTTGGTTTGAAAGTGATTACTTTATTGGTATTATCTGATAAATATGTTGTATTGCAGTCACTAGAAGTGTTTCATAGTTGCTTCACTTCTGTTTTGCGGAGTGTTATACATAGCATAGATATTTTTTAAACCTAAAATTCTTACCAAAGTGTTGAATCAACGTGTATGTGATAACAATTCCTTTTTACTTTTGCACATTTATAACTATATTGCATGTACTGTTGTTATTAATTGTCACTGGATGCTTCAACTTTAACACAGGGACCTTTGGTAGTGTTAAATTGAAAGAAATGAAAATTATGTTATATATGTTACCATGTTGTTTCTTCCTTTACGTATACTAGTTTAACTTGTTTGTTAATTTATTACTACTATTGTTATTGATTTCCCTTGGATGCTTCAAATTTAACACAGGTACCTTTGGGAGTGTTAAGTTGAAAGAAATGAAAATTATGTTTTTACTTTATCTTGGCATTGTCACAGCTATACCTATGTGTTTCTGGTATTACTATTGTTGTTATTTACTATCCTTGGGTGCTTCAACATTAACATAGGGACCTTTGGGAGTGTTAAGTTGAAAGAAATGAGAATTATTCTATATATGTTACCACGCTCTTTTCTCCTTTACATATGTTAGTTTAACTTGTTTATTAATTGATTACTACTGCTTTTATTGATTGTCTTTGGATGCTTCAACTTTAACACAGGGACCTTTGTGAGTGTTAAGTTGAAAGAAATGAAAATTATGTTATATATGTTACCACAATGTTTTTTCCTTTATGTATGCTAGTTTAAATTCTTCATTAATTTATTACTACTACTGTTATTGATTGTCCTTGGATGCTTCAACTTTAACACAGAGACATCTGAGAGTATTAAGTTGAAAGAAATGACCTACCTTATATGATGATGATAAAACTTAGAATTATTGTATAGAACACATATGGACTATACCTTGAGAGAGAAGATAAAAAATTTACCCTTCGTCTTGTGGGTAAAATGGTTGTTTCCCCACCTTGATTGTACACATCGGTCTTGTGGGTATTTTCTTGTGGGTATTGTGTGTGGGTATTGTGGGTCTTGTCTGTCAAACAAGCTTTCTTATCCCTTGGATTTAGGCATGTCTACAAGGAGCACAATATGAGTGTAGACTACTTATCCAAGGAAGCACTTAATATGAAGGCCAGTCTTCTCTCTTTCTCAGAACTCTGGGAAGGAGAAATTATTGAGGAAGGCTTGATACATCTCTTTTAAGAGTTTTTTTTCAGTATTTGTGGCATAATCATGTTTTTCCCTTTTCGAGTATGAGACTCTTTATCCTATCCTCTTGTATTAGCTAGGGATATATTATTGTATTGATTCCCCTGGGGTGTGTTTGTTCCACCCAAGAGGCCTTCTGGATAAGCTGTCTGGGCTCATTCTGTTCTCCCTGTGGTAATGCTTTTTTTGTCTTTCTTTGATATTTTGAGTTTTGTGGGTGGAGAGTTGTTGGGTCGAGAGTTGGGTTGACATCTACTGCAAATGAAAATAGATTTTTTTGTTTTTTTATATATTTTTTGAGGTTGACAGTATTGATCTATGACATTGTGGACTGTATTTGTATCACTCTGCCCTAAATGGGTCATAGCATCAACTGAATGGATATTTAGTTTTGACATTGAGGAATCATGCAAAAAAGAGTAAACCAAGCTCTGTCAAGAGAAAGAGTTTAAATGATGCAGGTCAACAGTCTCTAGAAAAAAATCAAGCAGGCACAAGCATATTACATCAAGCAATGAAGGGGAATGATGTTGTAGCGGGAATACACAAGTACAAACAACAAGAAAAATGGAAGTTGTTGCTGCCTTACACACACCTAGGTCACGTGGCAGAAATATTCAAGCCACTCGGTGTGTCCTTGGGGGCAAGTCTTGAGTCAAGGCTATCACCTTCTTCTTGAATCCTCCGTTTAGGCTCAACTCCTAACGAAGCCAAGAGGGGTAGACCCTATTAAGTTACTAAGGATAAATTAATTAGTACGGTGATGTTAAATTGAATGAGTTACTTAGGAGTTTGGAATTTAACCATAAACAATCAAAGATGACAAGATACAAAAATGAGCACACGAAATCACAATGGTGAGGCACAATATATATATATAGCAAGAAAATAACCAGTGCCTTAGAATGGAGTCAAAATAAAATCAATGTACTTGCATGTGCTTGGAGTGAATGTTTTGCAATTGCCTCTAGGTACGTTTTAAGTTAATGTGAGGTGTGAGTTGATTAAAATTAGGCGAAGGGGTGGACTCTAGATATACCCGAGAGTACTTGGAGTATGTCCAAAACTAAACCTTCATGGCTACCCACAAGGAATATTTGGACTGAATGGATTCTTTGGACTATTGTTCATAACGCACCCGTTAGGGTGTGACAGAGATCGGCGCCCCGAGGTCACTTTTTAGAATTTCCCACTTCCTTTGGGTATTTTGCCACAGTAATGGTTTGATCTAGGTGTTGGATTTTCACCTAATGGTTTGTAAAATTGGGAGAGTGAGTCCTAATTATTCTAGTCACTCAAATTCTTTTGATACAACTTGATTGATCAGACGAACCACAGCCAAGTGCAAAGCATACACACCAGAGTCTTGTCAATTTTAGTAAATTTTAAAATGGGTGTTCTTGTTAAAAAGAAAACCCTCCAGAAACCTCTTTCGATCCAAGTGGATCTCAATCGGGGAATCAAGGAGGGGTTAATTTTATAATAGCTGAAGAAACAAATGATAGATAGGAAAACATAGATACACAATTCCGGTTTTCTAATTAGTCCTACCACACATCTCTTTCCCCTTTCGGGTCAATCGGGAAGTCGTGGGGTAAGTATTAAGATTACTTTGAAATATCAAATTTAGAATATGAAATTGATAATGAGTCAAATTATACTACCCTGTATATTAGAGCTACGCTAGTTTGAAAAGATATGAGCAAAAAAGTAAAAAATTGGCACCGACACAAATCCCCCCAAGGGGGATGGTGAATAGGCTCGAAAGAGCCTATTCAAAAAGACCTTTTCCTTTTATTAGCAGCTATTTACAATATCAGAAAATTAAAATTGATGCACTTTGGTCCTTATTATCTGGGATCCAATGGATTACAACAAGCTTGTAACAAGCTAGAATTAAACAAGATGGTGGGGGAAGCTCTCGGGAAGCTCCGATTCGTCCAAGAGTTGGAAAATGGGCAGAGTCTCCTTCTCTTTTTTGTTAGACCTTCTAAAATACACCGACCAATTAGAATCAAATGTGCCCAAACACACTTTAAAAGTGTTTTGGGCCACCACGCTAGTTATCGAAAAAAAACTAAGTAAAAAATTGTTAAAAGGGGCTAAACTAGTTTTGCAAAAAGGAACCAAGGAAAGCAAGCTTTCCTCGGGATCTTGGCTTGCTTTTTGGGCAGCCAATGAAATATGCACTTTTATTGCAGAATTTAAATCTTTGAAGAACGGAAAAAGAAACTACCTTATGAGCAAGCTTTAGATCTATTCTTTAGCTACTTGCAAAAAAGGAAATTCCTACACCTAGATCTATCTATATGAAATGATATTCTTTATAAAATTATAGATCTAAGAAGCAAGACTCTTATAAAATAGATCTAACAAAACATATTCAGTTCGTAGAACTAGATCTGATCATAAGTGGAAGAGACAGGTAACCGAAAGATTGATTTTTTAGAGAAAGGAGGAAGAGAAGGGGAAAGGCCCGTTGTTGGATGGATGTGCAATGGAAACTTGTTAGTCGAATACAGAGGGGAAATGCCTTCACAAATTTTTTGGATGTATAGTGGAGTCAAACTAGATCCACAGCTCGTCCAATCCTTTCTACCTGAAACCTAAACACACAATCCTGCACGAAACCTCATGAGATCTGGATATATATATGAAAAAGAGACAAAATTTACATGCAAATAAACTTATTAAACATGTATAATCTATATCCTCAAACATATATGCTATGAGATATAGAAAAAACAAGTAACCTTACTTTCCCAACTATACTCCTATTGATTCAGCTGAATCGTTCAAGCCAGACAGGGTTCACATCCAGAAATTGAGAGAAAAGTAGGCAACATCAATGGCCATAAGACAATGCTTAATCCACACACATGAGAGCATTACAACATTTAGCCTCCAAAGCTTCTTTATTCCAATAATCAAAAGATTAAAACAATATTAAAATAACAAGCCCTTCAATCCAACTCTAACTAGCTTAGAAGAGGCTACTGTGCTTGGATATTTACAAAAACCAGGAGATCCATCCCAGGGGGGCACAAATCCCAAGGAGATAAACCAAATATGTTGATGGAGAGTCCATTAATGCCTGGTCTGTATCTAACCGAGCCAGATATGAGTCTCACTGAGTGCAATTGTCAATCAAAGAGCTGATCTGACTGACACCTCAACCTGTTGACTGAAGCATCCACCGAAACTCATCTAGATAAACCAAAACGTGTTGAGGAGAGAGGGAGGGAAAAATTCCCCATAAAGGATGCTGAAGATCAACTCTGGATCTGATTTGATCACCTCCTTCAGTCAAGGATTTGTCAGATCCAGTCAATCTGGTTGCGATCTGACTGATTGCAATCAAATTAGCTGAGAAT
>LPNX010250034.1:0-19033 GCA_001517045.1 Pseudotsuga menziesii | reverse complement strand
TGGGGCTATTGTTCATAACGCACCCATTAGGGTGTGACAGAGATCGGCGCCCCGAGGTCACTTTTCAGAAGTTCCCGCTTCCTTTGGGTATTTTGCCACAGTAATGGTTTGATCTAGGTATTGGATTTTCACCTGATGGTTTGTAAATTTGGGAGAGTGAGTCCTAATTATTCTATTCACTCAAATGCTTTTGATACAGCTTGACTGATTAGATGATCCGTAGCCAAGTGCAGAGCATACACACCGAAGACTTGTCAATTTTAGTAAATTTTAAAAATGGGTGTTCTTATTAAAAAGAAAACCCTCCAGAAACCTCTTTCGATCCAAGTGGATCTCAATCGGGGAATCAAGGAGGGGTTAATTTTATAATAGATGAAGAAACAAATGATAGAAAGGAAAACATAGATACACAATTCCGGTTTTCTAATTAGTCCTACCACACATCTCTTTCCCCTTTTGGGTCAATCGGGAAGTCGTGGGGTAAGTATTAAGATTACTTTGAAATATCAAATATGGAATATGAAATTGATAATGAGTCAAATTATACTACCCTGTAGATTGAAGCTACGCTAGTTTGAAAAGATATGAGCAAAAAAGTAAAAAATTGGCACCGACGCAAATCCCCCCAAGGGGGATGGTGAATAGGCTCGAAATTTCGAGCCTATTCAAAAAGAACTTTTTCTTTTATTAGCAGCGATTTACAATATCAGCAAATTAAAATTGATGCACTTTTTTCCTTGTTATCTGGGATTCAAAGGCTTACAACAAGCTTGTAACAAGCTAGAATTAAACAAGATGGTGGGGGAAGCTTCCAGGAAGCTTCGATTCGTCCAAGAGTTGGAAAATGGGCTGAGTCTCCTTCTCTTTTTTGTTAGACCTGTTAAAAATCAGCGATCAATTAGAATCAAATGTTCCCAAACACACTTTAAAAGTGTTTTGGGTCACCATGCTAGTTATCGAAAAAAAACTAAGTAAAAAATTGTTAAAAGGGGCTAATCTAGTTTCGCAAAAAGGAACCAAGGAAAGAAAGATTTCCTTGGGATGTTGGCTTTCTGTTTGGGCAGCCAATGAAATATGCACTTTTCTTGTAGATTTCAAATCTTCTAAGAATGGTAAAAGAAACTACCTTATGAGCAAGCTTTAGATCTATGCTTTAGCTACTTGCAAAAAGGAAATTCCTACACCTAGATCTATCTATATGAAATGATATTCTTTATAAAATTATAGATCTAAGCAGAAAGACTCTTATAAAATAGATCTAACAATATATATTCAGTTCTTAGAACTAGATCTGATCATAAGAGGAAGAGACAGATAACCGGAAGATTGATTTTTTGAAGAAAGGAGGAAGAGAAGGGGAAAGGCCCGTTGTTGAATGGATGTGCAATGGAAACTTGTTAGTGGAATACAGAGGGGAAATGACTTCACAAAGTTTTTGGATGTACAGTGGAGTAAAACTAGATCCACAACTCATCCAATCCTTGCTACCTGAAAGCTAAACACACAATCCTGCACGAAACATCATGAGATCTGGATATATATATGAAAAAGAGACAAAATTTACATGCAAATAAAATTATGAAACATGTATAATCTAGATATTCAAACATATATGCTATGAGATATAGAAAAAACAAGTAACTTTACTTTCCCAACTATACTCCTATTGATTTAGCTAAATCGTTCAAGCCAGACAGGGTTCACATGCAGAAATTGAGAGAAAAGCCAGCAACATCAATGGCCGTAAGACAATGCTTAATCCACACACATGAGAGCATTACACCATTTATCTTCCAAATATTCTTTATTCCAACAATCAAAAGATTACAACAATATTACAATAGCAAGCCCTTCAATCCAACTCTAACTAGCTTGGAAGAGGCTGCTGTGCTTGGATATATACAAAAACCAGGAGATCCAGCCTAGGGGGGCACAAATCCCAAGGAGATAAACCAAATATGCTGATGGAGATTCCATCAATGTCTGATCTATGTCTAACCGAGCCAGATCTGAGTCTCACTGAGTGCAATTGTCAATCGGAGAGCTGATATGACTGACACCTCAACCTGTTGACTGAAGCATCCACCAAAACTCATCCAGATGAGCCAAAACGTGTTGAGGAGAGAGGCAGGGAGAAATTCCCCATAAAGGATGTTGAAGATCAACTCTAGATCTGATTTGATCACCTCCTTCAGTCAAGGATTTGTCAGATCTAGTCAATCTGGTTAAGATCTGACTAATTGCAATCAAGTCAGCTGAGAATCCACTGATCTATGATTTTGGATTTGCTCCATTATTCATCAATTTATTAATTAAAATAATCAATAAATGATTTTTTGGGGCTTTCTGACCTGAGTGATGGAAAATCACTCAAAACTAGGAAATAGTGGGTCCATGGGTTTACATTGTGTTCTTAGCTTGAAAATGAGCACCTACATGACTGAAACTGATTATTTGGCCCACTTTTATTACAAAATCAATTTTTCCAATTAAACTATTAAAAAATAGCCTAAGTTTTGGAAAAATTAAATTTTAATAAAAAAGACTGAAAAAAAATAAAAAATCGAAAAATTGAAAAAACCTAGGGGGACTTAGACATGTTCATATGACTCGACCATGATGTCTAGCATGTTTATACATTGACACATAGACTCTAATAACCTCAATAGGCCTAAATTCCAAGCCAACCACCCCAACTTTGGAGGTATGGAGTGAAAAAATCAGAAATTATCAGTCGTTTATTCAACAACCAATAATAACCAAGGGTAAAAACACCATGGGCTGATCGGATTGACAAATAAAGTGTAAGAGACCGAGTCTTTTGCAGACACTATCATGCTAGAACATTTATTACAATTCCCCCATGGGGTATGAACATGTGATATAGTACAACAAGCACTTCCCAGAAGTACTTCCAAAGGTCTTCTAAAGTCCGAACAAGTTATCCTTGTCCGATTCACTAGGATCACTTGATAAAAAACCACTAAGTACAACTTAGGTGGTAACATTCTAGCTCCAACTATGGGTCGTGTGCTTGATCTAGTCTTTGAGGCAAGGAGAAGATACGAGAACACTAGAATCTCTGGTTTATATACCCTGTAAATCATCTCAACTTGACAAGAAAAACCTCAGTAGCACAAGTTTTACAAAAACGAAAATGAACCATTAAGCTGATTTATTTAAACAAAATAAATGTAACTAACTAAAAGAAGCAAAGTTTTATTATAGCTAAGTATAAAACATAAATGCAGAAAGTAAATGCTCTCTTTCAAGGAGCTTATTTTCCTACTCTAACCATGATATAAAAAGGGTTAAGTGTAATCAGAAATCCAATGTAACCACCTAAAATTTTTATTAACATAAAAAAAATTTCCTTGTCTTTGGTTACCAGCCAAAGTAAGGATACTTTATTTAGAAAATTCAAACCTGCGTGATGATCCAAAAGGGGCGGGATGGATGGGAAATCATAGGCATGAATAATGTCGTCAAACTTCCTCCCAAACTGGTAAGTGCTTATGCAGGCTACTTCTATCCATGATTGGAGAGGGTTGATGTACAAATTGGAATGATGAGGCAAATTGGCTACACCATCATACTGATCATCATGGCTTACCGGATGATAATTCACTATATAAGCCCCAAGCGGTTCCAAGTCATGAGGAAACTCTATATGTGAATATGATAGTTGAGACTGATATTCTAATAACTGCATCACACCTGTCTTTTCACAACACTGCTTCTCCATGTCTTCATTATTTATACCTTTGTGCGGCTCTGCATGATATGACTTTGAATGATCATATGGATAAACTACATGCTCCTTTTTCATATCAAAGTTTCCCAAGGCCACATGGTCCAACCTCTCTCCTTTAGATATGCCATAGACAGAAAAATCAACAAAACCATCAAAAGTTTTCGGTTCATTATTTTCCTCTTTATTCATGTCACAACCTGGATTTTCCATGAATGTCCGAGACTCCTCATCAACATCTTTGTCAGGGATAAGGGAGTCTTCGTCACTTGTATCATGCTCCAAGCTATACTTGTCCTCGTTTTCATACTCATCTTCTTCATAGAAAAGGTCACAAGGTAGTAAACCTTCCAGACTGTCATCATTATATGGAGAACACATAGGAGTCCCATCATGTACATTACAGTTGTTATCATAAGTTTCACTATAAGATTCTGCAATGGTTTCATCCTCAAGCTTGTACTATTTAGATGGTAACAACGGGTAGGCCTAGCCTACCATGCATATATGATCAGGTTCGCTTGAATTTGTTTCCTGATTACTGACATTGGGAAGTCCATGTTCCATGACTTGATTTGCAACATAACAAGTGCTTTCTTGGTGGAATTGTTCACAGGGTCTACACCATGGAATTACTTCTTCTACCACGTTAGCTGAGTCTAACTGGTTTGGAATCCTAGGATCTTGTTGAGGAAACTTCTTTTGATACATCTGATTCTGCCTAGGCTGAAAGTTCCTAGGTCCATTATTTCTTTCCATTGTGATTATTCTATTGTGCAGAATGATCTACCATAAGTTGGTTTTGACTAGTAACCAAGTCTTTTATAATGTCTGTTACCTTTTCCATGGGATCTTTAGAGGCTCCATTTTCTTCTAATTCAAAGGCTTTTCCCTTTTCTTCGTTGTATGAAGTGTTTCCCCTAGTGTAACTTGGAATGTTGGATTTGCTTGAAGACTACATATTCTTTTCTATTTTCTCGACCAATTCCTGAGCAGTTTTTAGATCGGCCAGCTCTTTGTCCCTTAACTGGTACCTCAAATCACCAGTGAAAGCGTCGATGTAAGATATGAGGATGGAGGCATCCCTTGAATTGATTTCTCTAGGGAGGTCTACAACCACACGCCTAAACTTAGTATTAAATTCATCAATGGTTTCATTCTCCATCTTCTTTATGTTATGGAGGGAAGCAAGCAAATTTCTTGGTTCTTTCTTTCCCCCCATTTCTTCTTAAAACCCTCTAGGAATTCACTAAGAGTTTTATATGAATCATCATCTAGGTCGAATCACCATTCTTCAGCATCATCTTCCAAGGATAAAGCAAAGAGCGTCATTTTGACATCATCATGGTCATGGGAAGCATCATTGCAATAACTGACCAGGTGCTTTTCAAACTTTTGAAGGTGAGACTTGGCAGTGATGGCATTATTGCCCTGAAATATGGGGAGCTTCTTGATAGCATCTTTTGGAATGGCATGGGGAGCACCTTCTATTTGAGAAAAGTCAAGGGGTTTGAATAATTTTGTCATTTCTTGAGATTGGTGAACATGACTCTCTACAAATATGTGATGGATATCTGAGAGGGATTGGTCTCCTAAATCTTCAAGGTTTCTACGAGAAGTCTGCCTATTCAATATTTCCCTTATAAACCTTTCAGGATCAAGGAGAGGATTGAATAATTGTCGGCAGTTTCTTTGGGTAGAAATTCTTGAAGGGATCTTAGACAGTGGAGTCACCAGATGGATCAAGTTTTAATTTTTATGTTTTTTAAAGACTAGATCAATCAAAATTTCTTATCTTTTTAGTTGTTTGGAAAAAAGTTAAGCTAAGTCGTACTCGGGAATAAAAATATTTATCCCTGGCAACGGCGCCAAAAAAATGTTTCCGCCTTTCACACACCTGGGTCACATGGCAGAAATATTCAAGCCACTCGGTGTGTCCTTGGGGGCAAGTATCGAGTCAAGGCTGTCACCTTATTCTTGACTCCTCCGTTTAGGCTCAACTCCTAACGAAGCCAAGGGGGGTAGAACCTATTAAGTTACTAAGGCTGAATTACTTAGTACGGTGATGTTAAATTGAATGAATTACTTAGGAGTTTGGAATTTAACCATAAACAATCAAAGATGACAAGATACAAAAATGAGCACACGAAAGCACAATGCTGAGACACAATATATATATATAGCAAGAAAATAACCACTGCCTTAGAATGGAGTCAAAATAAAATCAATGTACTTGCATGTGCTTGGAGTGAATGTTTTGCAATTGCCTCTTGGTATGTTTTAAGTTAATGAGAGGTGTGAGTTGATTAAAATTAGGCGAAGGCGTGGACTCCAGATATACTCGAGAGTACTTGGAGTATGTCCAAAACTAAACCTTCACGACTACCCGCAAGGAATATGTGGGCTGAATGAAGTCTTTGGGGCTATTGTTCATAATGCACCCATTAGGGTGTGACAGAGATCGGCGCCTTGAGGTCACTTTTTAGAAGTTTCCGCTTCCTTTGGGTATTTTGCCACCGTAATGGTTTGATCTAGGTATTGGATTTTCACCTGATGGTTTGTAAATTTGGGAGAGTGAGTCCTAATTATTCTAGTCACTCAAATTATTTTGATACAGCTTGAATGATCGGACGAACCGCAGCCAAGTGCAGAGCATACACACCAGAGTCTTGTCAATTTTAGTCAATTTTAAAATGGGTGTTCTTGTGAAAAAGAAGACCCTCCAGGAACCTCTTTCGATCCAAGTGGATCTCAATTGGGGAATCAAGGAGGGGTTAATTTTGTAATAGCTGAATAAACAAATGATAGAAAGCAAAACACAGATACACAATTCCGGTTTTCTAATTAGTCCTACGATGCATCTCTTTCCCCTTTCGGGTCAATCCGGAAGTCGTGGGGTAAGTATTAAGATTACTTTGAAATATAAAATATGGAATATGAAATTGATAATGAGTCAAATTATATTACCCTGCAGATTAAAGCTACGCTAGTTTGAAAAGATGTGAGCAAAAAAGTAAAAAATTGGCACCGATGCAAATCCCCTCAAGGGGGATGGTGAATAGGCTCAAAAGAGCCTATTCGAAAAGACCTTTTCCTTATATTAGCAGTGATTTACAATATCAGCAAATGAAAATTGATGCACTTTGGTCCTTGTTATCTAGGATACAAAGGATTACAACAAGCTTGTAACAAGCTAGAATTAAATAAGATGGTGGGGGAAGCTTCTAGGAAGCTCTGATTCGTCCAAGAGTTTGAAAATGGGTAGAGTCTCCTTCTATTTTTTGTTGTACCTGATAAAAAATAGCTAGAAATTAGAATCAAATGTGCCCAAACACACTTTAAAAGTGTTTTGGGTCACCACGCTAGTTATCGAAAAAAAACTAAGTAAAAAATTGTTAAAAGGGGCTAATCTAGTTCTGCAAAAAGGAACCAAGGAAAGCAAGCTTTCCTTGGGATATTGGCTTGCTGTTTGGGAAGCCAATGAAATATGCACTTTTTTTTCAGAATTTAAATCTTTGAAGAACAGGAAAAGAAACTACCTTATGAGCAAGCTTTAGATCTATGCTTTAGCTACTTGCAAAAAAAGAAATTCGTACACCTAGATCTATCTATATGAAATGATATTCTTTATAAAATTATAGATCTAAGTAGAAAAACTCTTATAAACTAGATCTAACAATATATATTCAGTTCTTAGAACTAGATCTGATCATAAGAGGAAGAGACAGGTAACCGGAATATTGATTTTTTAAAGAAAGGAAGAAGAGAAGGGGAAAGGCCCATTGTTGGATGGATCTGCAATGGAAACTTGTTAGTGGAATATAGAGGGGCAATGCATTCAAATTTTTTTTGGATGTACAGTGGAGTCAAACTAGATCCATAGCTCGTCCAATCCTTGCTACCTGAAAGCTAAACACACAATCCTGCACGAAACCTCATGAGATCTGGATATATATATGAAAAAGAGACAAAATTTACATGCAAATAAAAGTATTAAAAATGTATAATCTAGATATTCAAACATATATGCTATGAGATATGGAAAAAACAAGTAACCTTACTTGCCCAACTATACTCCTATTGATTCAGTTGAATCGTTCAAGCCAGACAGGGTTCAGATGCAGAAATTGAGAGAAAATTCGGCAACATCAATGGCCATAAGACAATGCTTAATCCACACACATGAGATCATTACACCATTTAGCCTCCAAAGCTTATTTATTCCAACAATCAAAAGATTACAACAATATTACAATAGCAAGCCCTTCAATTCAACTCTAACTAGCTTGGAAGAGGCTGCTGTGCTTGGATATTTACAAAAACCAGGAGATCCATCCCAGGGGGGCACAAATCCCAAGGAGATAAACCAAATATGCTGATGGAGAGTCCATCCAATTCCTGATTTGTGTCTAACCGAGTGAGATCTGAGTCTCACCGAGTGCAATTGTCAATCAGAGAGCTGATCTGACTGACACCTCAACCTATTGACTGAAGCATCCACCAAAACTCATCCAGATAAGGCAAAACTTGTTGAGGAGATATGGAGGGAGAAATTCCCCATAAAGGATGCTGAAGATCAACTCTGGATCTGATTTGATCACTTCCTTCAGTCAAGGATTTGTCAGATCGAGTCAATCTGGTTCAGATCTGACTGATTGCAATCAAATCGGCTGAGAATCCACTAATCTATGATTTTGGATTTTCTCCATTATTCATCAATTTATTAATTAAAATAATCAATAAATGATTTTTTGGGGCTTTCTGACCTGAGTGATGGAAAATCACTCAAAACTAGGAAATAGTGGGTCCATGGGTTTACATGGTTCTCTTAGCTTGAAAATGAGCACCTACATTACTGAAACTGATTATTTGGCCCAATTTTATTACAAAATCAATTTTTCCAATTAAACTATCAAAAAATAGCCTAAGTTTTGGAAAAATTAAATTTTAATAAAAAACACTGAAAAAAAGAAAAAATTGAAAAATTGAAAAAACCTAGGGGGACTTAGACATGTTCATATGACTCTACCATGATTTCTAGCATGCTTATACATTGACACATAGAATCTAATAACCTCAATAGGCCTAAATGCCAAGCCGAACACCCCAACTTTGTAGGTATGGAGTGAAAAACTCAGAAATTATCAGTCGTTTATTCAACAACCAATAATAACCAAGGGAAAAAACACCCCGGGTTGATCGGATTGACAAATAAATTCTAAGAGACCGAGTCTTTTACAGACACTATCATGCTAGAACATTTATTACAATTCCCACATGGGGTATGAACATGTGATATAGTACAACAAGCACTTCCCAGAAGTACTTCCAAAGGTCTTCTGAAGTCCGAACAAGTTATCCTTGTCTGGTTCACCAGGCTCACTTGATAAAAAACCACTAAGTACAACTTAGGTGGTAACAGAAGCCAAAAAATGAATACTTATGATAAAGGTATGTCTCTGCAAATCCTTTTGATTTTCTATTTGTCTATAATATGTTGCACTTGTTATATTTTCATTCAAACTTTTGTTCTTTTATGTGTCCTGCATTTCCATCAAGAGAATAAATCATTATGCTTAATTCTTAAATCACTAGAGCTGTTTCTTCACTTTCCATAACACTGTTAGACTGGTTTAATTTTGAACTTGTCAATGTTTATCCTTCTTTCAAAACTTCCTAGCTATGTTTTAAACTGTTTTTTTACTAGACTTAATAGATGGGAGCGTTAGAAATTGCAGTATTATTTTAGAATGTTGTGCTGTGAGAAAATGAATTGTGTTTACTGTATGTTGCTGTAGTGATTTCCAGCAGTATGTGTAGTAGCATTATTTGTATTTAAGTTCTAGCAATATGTGTATCGGTATTTGTATTTAAGTTCCAACACTATGTGTAGCAGTATTTGTATCTAATTTAGGTTAAATATTTAATGTTCCCCCACCCCAAAGAGCAGCTTAGAAGAGTAAATAACGGAAAATTAAAATAGAGGACATCGACATGTAGAGGTAACTGATGGTTTGGTTCAAAATATGTCAAATTCTATGTTTAATTTCCTCATTTTCCTTAATATTTTCCCAAACTACGTCGATCCTAGTGTTCCCGTCTTTTCTATATTGTTACACAAGCCAAACATCTAGATGAATGGTTGCATTCCTGATACTCGTATTAAATGGTGGGAACATGATCAAAATTGGGATAGGAACTTCAGGAAAGCTTCAACAAATGTTAATTTTGATCAATCTTAACAGAAAACAATTATGGCGGGGATTATTCTAGTAAAGGCATTCCTAATACTTGATCATAATAGAAATAGTTGTGCTGGGTTTTCTTTCCTCATCTTAAAGTGAGCGTGGGTTTGGTGTTTTATTGGGTAACTCCCCACAGATCAATAAAAAACAAAATTTACTGGTAAAATTTATCAAAACAAATTAAACTGTGTTGTTGAATCTAAACTTTGGATCTGCACCATCTCATGCAATGCATTGAATTGATGCCCTTGCTTATGATAGAGCAAAATGGCTACACCTATGTTAGAGAAATTGGAATAAAACTTCATTTTTTTTAAAGGTGGTAGGACCAAGTGTTAATGAAAAATTTGGTGGTGTCAGCATGAAAGGGTCCAACATGAGCAAATCATCAATGACAGAACCCATGTGTGGAATAAGTGTTATAGGTGCCTCTCTTGTTATTGAAATTTTAGATTGAGGAGGGACAGTTGTAAGAGATGGAGGATGGGAGACAAGGGTTGCAGAACTTTCATTGTAGTCAGAAGCATTATATGAAAAAGACTGATTTATTGCTTCAACTCTTTGGAATAGATCATTTTCACTTGCTTCAACTATTTCCCTCTAGGAGGAGATTATCAGTAGGTCGTGTGGTGAAATCCAAAAATCTCATATCTTTTGAAAAATCAGTCCCTCATGTTCCTTATCAACAAAAGTATAAGAGGCTCCCAAGAAATAACATAAATAAAAGTTGAATTCATCAAATATACAATGCATGATTTTACTACTCCTGAGTATCTATAAATATAGAAACTACTTATTTAGATGGATTAATTACATGCTCTAGGTTTCTAGAGGCTTCTCGACAATATCTTGAGAATATTCTATGAACATCTAATCCACTGCAACTTTAGCCTTGGGTTCAAGAGAATTTCTACCGCTAATGCTGCCAACGACTGCAGTATAGTCATGGATTCGGTGTGGATACTTCCTTAAAATTCCTTTGACGATTAAAACCAGAGTTTCTATGGTGATATAATCCTTTTCCATCTCAAGGAATTGAAGAATTCGATCAACAATACTGTTGACATCACACTAATATAATTCAATTTTCCCAACTGCTTGGATAGATTCTGTTGTAATGTCCAAATCAACATTTGCAACATAATCTCTTACCACAATATCATATGTATTTCTCTCATTTTCCATGACTGTAAGCATCTTATGTTTCAATTTATTCACAAATAATGGTCACTACAGTGATAATAAAAATTCTTATAAATTGATAAAAATAGGATTGGAACAAGTGCTCCCTTTGTTCCTCTATGGTTTCTCTAAAATCCTAGATTCCATTGTCTTCTTAGGGTAAACCCCAACCCTAATTCCTTGTTTGCATCAACACAAGATCCCTAGCTAAGATACCATTTGACTAGGAAAATCAACAGAGGTTTCCACAACATTTTTATTTTGACAAACAGGTTCTGTGAGAGTTAACTGCATGCTATGAGAGATATTGAAGCTAACCTCTTGAGTGAATGGATGACCACTAGTTCCGTCCATGCATTCTTTAGCATCCATCAAGTCACTCCCAACTTTTCACTCAACACCTGACTTAGAATTGTGAATACCATCTTCAATATCTGCAACCTTAACTGTTTTATTCAAAGCCTCTTTCCCAATCTATTGAAATTGCATGTGTGATTTTCCTAAGCAAAAATCTTCACTTTCTACTGACGTGGCCTGTAAATTTCTAATATTAGCCTTTTTTTCAAAACCTTCAACTGAACTACGTTTTTACCCCCTGCAAGAATAACATCCTCCAACTTACGTTTCTTACTTCCTTCCCCTTTTAAGGAATTATAGTTATTTGTATGATCAAAATCCTCAGCAATTACATGCTTTGAAGGGTTGTATGGTATTAATATTTCTGTAGGCATACTCATGCTGAATTCAGCAGGGCTCTTATTATTTCCCACCCTTGTACAATGTTCCTGAATTGAATCAAAAAGTGCAGTTGTAGCTCTTATGTGTTCTTCATTGATACTCACAGCAGATTTTAGATGTTTCTGCCCTGAAGGGTTAACTTTTGCAACTAATATTTTGGGACATGCAGCATGTGATTTCCATGTAAAAATCCCATTTCTGGAACCCTCCTTTGTACAGCTATGATCAATATCAACATTTGGAATCTTCCACCTTTGTTGTTGAATACTACTTGTACTAACCTTAAAACTGGGTTCAATTTCTTGCAATATAACATTTGGGATTTTATGTTTTTCTTCAATAATTTCTTTAGCAGGTGCACCTTCTGTTAACTTAGAAAATGTTGGACTGATAGATTTTTTCCCACTGCTACTCATAGTTGTTGAATCTGCAATACCAGCTGTATGAAATGTTGCACTTGGAATTGATCTTGTATCCTGTCCCTTTCCTGATCGAATATGCCTTTGGAGCTTCAATTCATTCTCTTTTGTTTCAATTTGCTTTCTCAAGTTCTCCAAGTTAATGCCACTGGGTTTAGTTACATATGAGCCAGGCTTGAAAGCATGTTTCTAGACAATTGAACTATTGTGGCCAACAATAGACTTTTTATTAAAGGATGAATGCCAAGGTGGGCCCTCTCCAGACCCCATAGAAGTCACCCCATGGGCGTGCACTGCACTTGACATGGTTGTACGAAATGTAGTTAACTGCTTCTGCACCATAGCCATTTTCTTCTGCATCCCTGGAGTTTGTTGCAATGTTGTTGTAGCCATCTATGAAGACACTGGAAGTGATTGGCTTGCAGAAGTCCCACTTGTATTTTCTTTTGATGATCCATCTTTCTCACTTCAATCCACTCTCCAGCTCTGTTCTTCATCCTCACTGTCATTATCTCCATTAGAGAATCTAATCACAAGTTTATCATCTTTCTCTTCTACTATAGGAGATCTAATAGAAGGATGTAGATCTTGTAAAATGGATAAGAAGACATCATTTTCCTTATAGCCACATAATGGAACTGATAGTGCACTAGAAACTTGTAGTTGTGTCCCATTTCTGTCGAACAAATTATTTGTGGAAATAAATTTCCTAGATGAGAGTGGGTGTGGCAGCGGCTGCTTTCTCTTCCTCTTCTTGTTGGGAATGGAAGCCATAGCCCTTGCTCTGAGTTCTTCAATGTCCATAGTGCTGAAGTTGACTTCTGCACTGAACTTGTTCGACTTGGAAAGTAAAAAACATAATTGGGGAGGTCAGACCCTCTCTTACTCTTCCTTTCTGCTCTTCCCTGCCTCTATCCTCCCATAGAAACATACCCTATGTTATAATGTTGTACTAATGGAGAAAAGGGTTCCACTTCCATTCATTATTTCCTCCCATTTGGATTTTGAGAAGAGATCTCATCCCTGATGAAGCATTCATGGGAGGTAGGACTCTGTTGTAATGGCCAAATCAACATTTTCAACATATTCTCTTACAACAATATCATATGTATTGCTCTCATTTTACATGACTCTAAGCATATTATGTTTCAATTTCTTCACAAATAAGGGTCACTATAGTGATAATAAAAATGCTTATAATTTGATAAAAATAGGATTGGAGCATATGTAGATGGTTGAAGACTGCAGATGAATTTTTTGAGCCTCCTGAACTCACCAAAGTGAGTAATCCTTTTGGTACTGTCACGTATTTTATCTTGAAAATGGGATGTTGATACCATACAAACTCAACATGCTGAATAAGGATGGATAGATCTTACATGGCAGGTGTTGAATAACATTTCATGGCCTTAAACTTTGTATGTGTAAATGGAATCTGACAAAAAAAATCTAACAAAATGAAGAAAGGAAACTATTGGTGCTGGATCTTGAGAGTGTTTGTAACTTCCCCCAGATCAATTAAAACCAAATTTTAAAATAAAATTAAATAACTGTTGTGCCAAATTTTGTGTGGTATTTGATCTTTTTTTTTTTTAAATGCTTGGTAGGTTTTGAACAATTCTTCATGAACCTTGAACTTTGTACTTGTAAATATAACTCCACACCAAAATACCAGAGCCAGGTCTTAGTGAGGCTCTTATATTCCATTGAAGAAGCAATGCATCCCACGTGGGGAGTCAGAGTGGAAGGTGTAAACATGCCATAGGGCCTGAAGGGAATTGGAACTTAAAACTAATTTATAATCAGATAATTAGGGTAGGGCACTTTCACATTCCACTCATGTAGGATGGAGACATGCTTTATTACCCTTGTGATGAAATAGTTTCTTGTAGGCAATTCAAATGGGGAATATGAACCTCATCATGATTTTATCTATCCTTTGCTTCATCATAAATGTGCTTTTCATGGTCAAGTAAATTCGTTCATTTTGAAAGTCATAAATCTTGATAAGAATGTTCCTTTGAGTAACTGTGCATTATAAAAACACTGTAGAATACCAGTCTCTCCAACCTTTTCGATAGGTTTAGTCAATCTCAAAAGCTTACTAGAATCTAAATTTTAGTGTAGTCTTACTTTAGGTGACCATACATTCTAAGGAAAGTTTAGTTCTTATCAATGGTTATTTCTGTCTGTGAACTATTGTCCAATCATCATGGAAGTTGTTTCAGATCATGTACATCTCAACACAGAGATGATATATATTTTGTTATACCTAATAGTTTGCAAGTTTTTCCAGTTTAATTCATGCTTAACTAGTTGTCTTGCCTTTCAAATAACTGGTATCGTCACCTAGAAGCCAAATATACAACCCTTTAAAGGTTTCTCTAAAGACGCAATGTTGTAGGAGCAGGGTATTTCTTTCTATATTTTTAACATGAATCTTTAATTATTTAATCCACTATTAGGTGCCCTTATAGCTAAGGAATAATGATTCACAAAGCATAACTCCTCCATACAAAATGGTACATTTGAAACAGTAAATGATTCAATGCTAAATACTTGCAATACTTGCAATTCCCCAAGTCAAAATACTTGCAATTCTTTGAATTCTAGGTCTAGAGATCATTCTTGCAAGACATTACGGTGCAAAGGGAGTCAAGTCTCTAATTTTGCAAATGATAATTGTCAAGTCTTTATTAGCAATAATTTTCTGAATGTGCCTAGCTCTTAGAATTTTTATCACTTGATTTAAAGCTAATGCTTCTGTGTTATTATAGGTGGTCACTATTGACCACCAAGCATAAGTCAATTCCCATTGTCGCTTAGGATTGTAAACAAACAACCCCCTCCATCCCCACTACAGGCTGAAACTTGAGGACATATATTTGATTTTTCATGTACTGTTGGTATTTTTTTGAAAGCAGTCACACTCAACGTCTCATCTATCATTTTCCCTTTTGACAGTGTTCAACTTAATGAAATGAATATAAGTACAAAATTTAATTAGATTTTGGCTCTCATTAATTGTATTGGAAATTTGTTTAAATTAGGTGGCAAGTTTTTATTCATATGGGATAGTGGTAAATTGATCTCTGTATCACCTTTATTTGTTTATCATATTTTACTATAGAAGTCGAAGAGTATTCTTCTTCTAGTCAGGGGAATGCTTTTTAACTACAACATTTTTGTCTTTTTGTTATAGTGTCTTGAATGCCATTCTATTATTGGATTCTTAGCTTATGAGTTGAGTAACTGGCAAAGTGAAGGGCACCCATGACATGTGACTGTTGTAAAATCTAGTTTGATGGGAAAGGATGAAGCCAAATTGAAGCCCTTGTGGGTAGGATTTCTCCTGGAAGGAGTCATATATTAACAAAGTCCATGACCAAAGGAGTTGAGCCATAGAAAGGCTCCCCTTAAGAAATTGTCAAAGTATGGGTGCACAATTTTGGTTGTTGTATGAGAGTTGCAAATTCAAAATAATCATGAGTGTAGGATGCACATTGTAGGGATTAACTTTAGAGCCAATCAAAGTGGCGACTTAGATAAGTATTGTGGATGTTTTAATATTTTACTTGCATAGATGCAGTGTAGTGACATGGGTGCATTGTTCCAATATTCAGTTGTGCTAAGTTGCTAACATACTGTCATGCTCCCTTGGCATGTGCACTTTCATTGTGGAAACACAACATAACATAATGTGGACAATCTAGCATGGATGGACAAGTTAACAATTCATCGAATGGAGGAGTCCAATGGCGACAGTGGATTGTCTTCCTTTTTTCCTTGTTTAAAATGAAGAGCTGCAATTGTGAGAAATGTAATTGAAAGTAAAATTCATGTATCATAAACATAATCCTAAGGAAAATATCATTTTTGAAGAATTTATAAATACGTTTTTCCTGGTTTTTTGCTATAATAAAGGATGCATTGATTAGTTAAACTTATTATATGTTTTCTTGATATCTGATACATCCATGTTCACATGTTATTTATCAGTGTTAGGAAATTTTTTAATTATAGTTTGTATCCACTAAAAATGGCAATTCATGGTATGAGCTATGAATTTTTAGTAGGAGGAATGCGAAGATGAGGAGATTTCAGTTCCTCCAGAATTTGGTCTTTATGGAAGGAATACTTTCTTGTTGCCTCAGCTAACCTTTTCAGCAGACTGGGTCAAGTTTGAGATACTTAAACATAACTTATCTTTTGACGTGGGTCATACTTTTCAGTGGATCTTATCTGACATGGAATACTTAAAGAGCCAATCAAAGTGGTGACTTAGATATGTATTGCGGATGTTTTAATATTTTACTTGCATAGATGCAGTGTAGTGACATGGGTGCATTGTTCCAATATTCGGTTGTGCTAAGTTGCTAACATACTGTCATGCTCCCTTGGCATGTGCACTTTCATTGTGGACACACAACATAACATAATGTGGACGAGCTAGCATGGATGGACAAGTTAACAATTCATCGCATGGAGGAGTCCAATGGCGACAATGGATTGTCTTCCTTTTTTCCTTGTTTAAAATGAAGAGCTGCAATTGTGAGAAATGTAATTGCAAGTAAAATTCATGTATCATAAACATAATCCTGAGAAAAATATCATTTTTGAAGCATTTATAAATATGTTTTTCCTGGTTTTTTGCTATAATAAAGGATGCATTGATGAGTTAAACTTATTATATGTTTTCTTGATATCTGATACATCTCTGTTCACATGTGATTTATCAATGTTAGGAAAGTTTTTAATTATAGTTTAGATCCACTAAAAATGGCAATTCATCGTATGAGCTGTGTATTTTTAATAGGAGGAATGCGAAGATGAGGAGATTTCACTTACTCCAAAATTTGGTATTTATGGAAGGAATACTTTCTTGTTGCCTCAACTAACCTTTTTAGTAGATTGGGTCAGGTTTGAGATACTCAAACATAAATTATCTTTTGACGAGGGTCGTAATTTTCACTAGAGCTTATATGACATGGAATACTTAAATATCCAATCAAAGTGGTGACTTAGATATGTATTGCAGATGTTTTAATATTTTACTTGCATAGATGCAGTGTAGTGACATGGGTGCATTGTTCCAATATTCGGTTGTGCTAAGTTGCTAACATACTTTCATGCTCCCTTGGCATGTGCACTTTCATTGTGGACACACAACATAAAATAATGTGGATGAGCTAGCATGGATGGACATGTTAACAATTCATCGCATGGAGGAGTCCAATGGCGACAGTGGATTGTCTTCTTTTTTTCCTTGTTTAAGATGAAAAGCTGCAATTGTGAGAAATGTAATTGCAAGTAAAATTCATGTATCATAAACATAATCCTGAGGAAAATATCATTTTTGAAGCATTTATAAATACGTTTTTCCTAGCTTTTTTCTATAATAAAGGATGCATTGATGAGTTAAACTTATTATATGTTTTCTTGATATCTGATACATATCTATTCACATGTTATTTATCAGTGTTAGGAAAGTTTTTAATTATATTTTATATCCACTAAAAATTGCAATTCATGGTATGAGCTATGTATTTTTAATAGGAGGAATGCAAAGATGAGGATATTTCAGTTACTCCAGAACAGGGATGGAATTTAACGGGTAAATGCTCGTGATGGGCCAATTTACCCGTCAAATACAGCTCAGATTTTACAGAGACTGTCAAAATATATCTTAAAATACAGGAAACATTTTGTATTTTGATTGTTAACATCAATTTTGATGGGTGTCCACCATTTGAAATTCCTACCCTGCTCCAGAATTTGGTCTTTATGGAAGGAATAATTTCTTGTTTCCTTAGCTAACCTTTTCAGTAGACTGGGTCAGGGTTGAGATACTCAAACATAACTTATCTTTTAACGAGGGTCATACTTTTCAGTGGAGCTTATCTGACATAGAATACTTAAATATATTATGGCTTTCCCAATTGAGTAAAATTCTATTCATTTTGTTGTCTTTAGGTACAAATTTTTTTCATCTTTAGGTACCAATTATTGGCATCTTCATATCTTGTGCTTCTGTGTGTTCGTTGATATGAAGTTCCTCAGCAAAATAAGTATATGTTTGAAATTTGAATGCCTCGACTTGGAATGGGATTTTATTTTGTTGATATTTAATTCTACTTTAAATAGGTTACCAATTTACAGACTTACAGTCCATCAGCCCCTCAGACAAGCAAGCCAATTGCTTGTTGTAATACTCTGTGTCAATTACGAAATATAAGTCACCATCGGTGCACTTGATATAAGGTTTTCCATCTATCTGTTTTGCTCATTTTGTCTTGCTAAGTATTTTTGAGGATATATAGCATAGGATATTGTCAATATTCCTACACATATACTATATGTCATTTAGCAAATGAACGTTTTAGCAGGACATCTTATGAATCTTTTTAGACTCACTGTGGTGCATCATGGCCATTGTCCCTGTTTTGCAACATATAGGATCTGAGTGGTTTAATATATCAATCAATTCCCCCATTCAATTTTGGTCAGTAATATCTTGTCTTGAAAGGAAAAAAATGTAAATTTCTGTGATTCTTTATGGTGAAAACTAGCATTTGATCAAGTTCCAACTTTTCTGTAAAGATATGGAAAGGAATTGGGTAATTGTTTCTAAGGTAGAATTTAGAGCAAAAAATTTAGGTCTTACATACAGTATTGAAAAGCTAACTATATATATATAT